>APFE030407816.1:139945-222920 GCA_000404065.3 Pinus taeda
TAATTCTGCAGTAGTTAACTATCCCACATATGATAAAGAATTGTATGCAATAGTACAGAGTGTGAAAAAGTGGAAACATTACTTAATGGGCAAAGAGACAGTTATACATACTGATCATCAACCACTTTAATATCTACACTCCCAAACTAAGTTGCAGTAATCAAGACACTATAGATGGATGGGTTTTCTACAACAGTTTCATTTAGTCATCAGATATAAAAAGGGCATACATAACAAGGTTGTAGATATGTTATCTAGACCCATTATAAATGCATCTACCATACTTAAGCATAATTCTGTGCTGCATGAAAGCTACATAGAATAGTATGCTTATGATATGGACTTTAAAGATGTATATGCAACTTTGAGTCAAGGCAAAAGAGTAGAAGAATTGGACTATCATGTGAAGGACCGACTCTTATATCATTGTGGGAAACTCTGCATTCCACAAATTGAGAGAGTAAAAATAATTAGGGAAGCACACACTTCTCTGATATCAGGTCACTTTGGGGTAAGTAAAACATTTGCACAGCTGCAAAGGTTCTGCTATTGGCCAAAAATGAATGAGATAGTTTTTAGATATGTGAAGGGATGTGCTATGTGTGCTAAAAGCAAGCTCAGTAACAGAAAACTAGGCTTGTACATTCCCTTGCCAGATCCTTCTCACCCTTGGAAAAGCATTTCCATGGATTTCGTTGGAGGACTGCCTAAATCTACGAAAGGTCATGATTATCTATATTTTGTTGTGGATAGGTTCAACAAAATGTGTATTTTGATACCCTGTAGTAAACAGATTACAGCTAAACAAACTACAAAATTATTTTTTGAACATGTATGGGTTCATTTTAGATTACCCACTTCTATTGTATCTGATCGAGACACTCGATTTGTGGGGAAGTTTTGGTCAAGTCTGTGGGAACTAATGGACACCAAGTTAAAGAAAAGCACAACTTTTCATCACAAACAGATGGCCAGACAGAAGTAGTTAACAGGATGGTGATCTAGTTACTGAGAGGATATTGCAGCAAACATCCTAAGCTTTGGGATGAGCACTTGTGCTATGTGCAACATGCTTACAATAGAGCCAAACACTCTTCTACACAGAGATCTCCTTTTGAGACCTATTTTGGCTTCATACCAAGGTCTCTTTTGGATTTTGTCTTTGGTAAAGATACCATGGTTGATAGACACAGTGATGTGGACAAAGCGACTAGGTTCATTGAACAGATCCAAGAGATCCACCAGGCAGTACAGGAATAGCTGGAAAAGAGCCAGGCCAAGTACAAGGCTAGGCATGATAAGCATCGGATGGAGCATAGTTTTCAAGTTGGAGACCAAGTCTGTCTGTATATTAGCAAGGACAGGATGCAAGGTGAAGGTAAAAAGCTAGAACCTATCAGGTATGTACCCTTCAGGATACTTGAGAAGATTGGTGAAAATGCTTTTCGCCTTGATCTACCAGCTTACATGCACATCTATTTAGTCGTGAACGCAGATTGCTTGAGGTTGTTTGAACCTTCAATGATTGAGGACCGTGAAGAGCAGAGTCAATTACCTTCTGTTGACGACCTGCTACTTGAATATCTTAATGAGTTGCAGGAAGATACAGTGCTGGACAGGAAGGTAAGGACGACGTGCAGTGGACAAGTGGAATACCTCAGGATTGGGCTTAAGGGTTCGAAGCCGAGCAATGCGAAGTGGATTGAGATTGGACAAGTGAGACAACAGTTTCCTCACTTAATCGATGCTTGAAGAAAACCAACTTTTGGTGGTCCAAAAGCTTTTTCAGTGAGAAGGCCGTGATCCGAATCGGATCCACAAAAGACTGTCAAGAACCTTGACTGTATCGAGTTGAACAAATCCTTGAAAATTCGGAAATAGCGATCAAAAACGCCTTGAACCAGTGGCAATGGCCGCCAACATGGAACGACGAGGACCTCGGTCAAAGCGCGTTGACCGAGGCCCATGGAGACTACGCAGGAGGTCAAAGCAGCCCCTGGGAGCCCCGGATCGGGTAAAGGAGGCGATTTTGATTAGCGCTCTGCGCTAATCATGCATCGCTGGGGAAACGAGGCTAAAATGGAAAAGCCTTAAGCACTCGGTCGCGTTGGGGGCCGGAGAACCGTGGGTGGAGAAACAAAAAGTGCTAAAGGACAAAGGCGGGACCCACGCTCTAGAAAACCAACGGTATCGATCAGGGCGCCCCTAAATGGTAAGAGGTTTTGGAGGAGAGCGGAGCGATCCCACTCAGCGATTGACGCGTGGCAGCGGAGGTGAGAGAAAAACCGCCATGATCGCGCGTTATCGGTCGAGCAAGTCAACTGCGCTCGACATGCGTATGACGTTGGATCTGGAGGAGCCTAGATCGGACGACTGAGATTGCGTCCGATGGAGGAAGCAGAATCGACAGGGGATTAAGCTGCGTTCTAAAGGGATTTGGAGTCCGTTGGACCACCACGGTGGAGAAAGAATGCATACACGACATAACAGAAGAAACGAACCGACAAAACATGCTGGCACTAGTTAGATGGAGACACGTGGCCACTTCCCGAGCGTTCATGCTGACGCCGAACAGGGAACTCCAAGCGCAGCTGCAGAAGGTGAATCGACGCAGGCGGGAGAGGAACCGAACAGGCATAGGGATTGAATGGCTAAAGCCGTGAACAGTCGAAAAAGAAGGAAGATTGGGAGGACTCCGAGCGACCAAGAGAGACAGTGAACAAGTGCACCCTGAGAGGAGGACTGAACACAAAGAACAGTGAAGCCAAGCAGAGGAGACAGAGGGCCGAGATGACCACAGGCAGCATTGAGCACCAGAGAGCTTGAAGATTCAAGCCTTCCCATAGAGGAATCTGTCCGTACTGAGCATCACATTTGGCTCTTTCCATTGTAGACCGAAGGTCACAGAGCTGGTAGGAAGAACAAGAGTCTGTGTACTCCGAGTGGCTTGGGGAATCCAAGAACCACCCTGCCAAGCAAACCTGCTTCAGGAGAACTCGTATTGAGTCCCTGTATTTGTAATTCTTTGCTTAAAGACACAATAAAACAAGGCCACCACTGAGAGCTGGACCGAAGATGTAGCCCTCGAGAATAGGGGTGAACTCCTTATTAAAAACTGTTTGTGTCTTTGTGTTGCTTATTGTTTTTCTCTGCTGTCTTTCCATTTAAATGTCTGTGTATTGGCAATCTGATCGATCCGTTGCTTGAATAGCACAGAACACACACCAGCACATGAGTTTGTAATACCTTTTGTTTAATGAATCTTCAACTGAGGTCACTCATAGGGTGATTATCAGATCAAGAGCTCATGTAATGGCTTTTGCCCACGTGCTAAATGCTTTTGTCTCGACAATATTTTGCATTTTGTTGTACTTTTCCTGTTGAATGTCGTCATACATGCTTTTAACTTATTTTTTAGCTGCATCAATCTTCGGGCTTCTTGCAGGCCATGACCCAAGGCGTGGGCAAGGGGAAGGGTGAGATGACCCTATGTGGACCCGATGGAGGAATGTGGACCCAGGTGGGAGTAGTGATGGATGGGGTAATAATGAATGGAAAGAGGGTAATATGAGCGGATAAGGGAGTGGGACCACGCAACCAAAATTGGGGTTTCTCGTGAAATACCATCCCTAGAACCAAGTGGTTAGTAGAAGAGATCCCACTGGACTATAATCCAAGGTTAATGCATAAAAGGGGTCTAGGGGACAGAAGCACAGACCTAGCCTATTCTTTCCGTTGAATGCCCCCATTAATCCATGCCTAGAAGTGTCTATGATAAGCAAACTACAATACTCAATTTCAAAATGACAAGTCATACCTTTAGATTCGAGAGGCCCACCTTCAAATAGACGATCATGTAGATGGGTGAGGGACCTCATGGCTGGCTCAGCTGGCGGAGAAATGGCACAATGAGCTAGTTGATGGCTGCAAGGGGTTGCTGGCTACAGGCTGAGGACCATCTTGGAGAAAAAAATTCTCCTAGGGATATTACCCACAAAATGGTGGGTAAGATCTGGATTGGGACGTGATCTCTCGAAGAAGTGGGCGAAGCTACTCGAACGGGAGGTCACGAGAACTCCAACAATCTCTCTTGGTTATCGTAGACCTGTCACCTGCACATATAACAGATTGAAAAACACGGGACAACATGCTATCACGGTGTCTCATTATCGCACATGTTAATATGTTAGGCCATAAAATCAACAGAAATATAAATATGTGCAGATTTTAATCTAAGTGCAGCTAGTCTACCATGAGAAATACCATACGACATTATTTCTAATGAGAAAATGAACATGCAATGCATCTTACCCTAAGATGCATATATTAATGCTAGTACTAAGTGTAATCATAAAGCCAGTTCAACCCACATATTATCACATCAATGTACATATGCCTGCCAATATGAATACTCATGTAGCAACCCCCAAATCGAATGTGGGCATAGTCGCATGGGGGATGAAGCGGGTGGGATGCGGGAAAACATGATATCCATTCGAGGTAGAGGGAGGTCCTAGGAGAAAGGAAACTGGTCATTCTAGAGGTCCAGGGCTCTCCTTCTAGGTACAAAATGGAGGAACGAATGATCACTCTCAAGAACTCCTCGTCGCAATCACTGTTTTAATATCATGCTTTGAGGATGTCACATGGTTGTGATGAGAGGGGAATGAAGGGTGAGAGAAAGAAGGAATTCAACAAATAGGTCTCTTAATGTGATGGTCACTGTGGGGAGGGGAGGTCGTGGAGTGATCATAATCCTGAGGATGGGTGAAAGGGGATAAAGTATATTCAATAAAGGGTTCTTCCTTGACACCATATTTAGAAAGGGGAAAAGAGGCATTGCCACTTGAGTTCATATCAAAAGAGACGAGGGAATTACTTGAGGAAGACTCAAGGTTATGAACAAGAGGGAAAGGCAAAGGGGAGGGCGAAGTGTCATATTCGACTAGATTTCCTGTGAAAATTCCGAAATTCAGAATCCTATTACAGCAACTGATTAAGTTTATTCTATTTTTTAAATGAGTTGAACAAATTATTTATTGCATCCTACGGTAAATATTGAAACTAATACACTGGAGCCTTCACAAATACAATACTGCGAAAGAAAAATAATGGTGGAAGAATAGATGCACACACACACAAAACACAGTTATTTTTGGAACAATGTCCCCAGAAAAACCCAACTTGGGAAAACTGGTGCAACAGTTGAGGGTTTTATTATTATGCAGTAGTAAATCTGAGTACAAAACTATGGATGCTCGAATGTAGCAATCCATACAGAGAAATCACTGACAAAAAGTCTAGTGAGAAAAATATCACTCCCACTAGTGATCCGACACTAACCTTGGCTCAAGATGAGCTGCTCTCTGTTGCCTCTGCACAGTCCCTGCGTCAGCCTACATAGTGCTGCGCCCCACGACTCGGACCAACGTCTCTCTTGCTAACTAATCAGCTGCTGTCTAGAAGATCGATTCTCCTAGCCTCTGGGCTCCCACTCCGGCTTCTGACATTGAATCACTACTTTTCCCTAGCAAAATACGGATTCCCCTTTGAAGCATTGCGCTGCCTCTCTATGGCATTCACTGCCTCTCTGCAATGCACTCACCGGACTGGAAAATCTCTCGCCTGCCTTACCAGCCCTACCCCTTTCTCACTGCTTCGATCTGACTGAATCACCTTCGACAATTGAAGGCTACTACTCTAGAGATCGATTTACCAGCAAAATCGAATTTCTGGTGTCTCAAGTGTGTTCTCCAACCCCCATCGAATTTCTTCTTATAATCTCTCGTTGAGACATCAACGACCAAGATTAAAACATTATCGATGGCTAAGATTAACTAGAACTCGATCCATGTCTTCTTCTAGAAGATTCTCACCATGACTTAATTAATACCCTTTAATTAATCATTAAAAAAAGATTAATTATTTTAATTAAGTCGTCTCTAGGTGGAATTTCCAGAAACGGATTTTGGGTTTTGGAGAATACATGTATTCTAGCCTCTCCACCAAATTTTGTGGCTAGAACACATAAGATGCTACAAAAACTAACATTTCCTTCCCCACAATTTAAAGGCTCAAGTGATTTGAATACATAGTTATGAAGTGGGTTAGTGGGAGCCTCATTGCTTTCCTCATTATAAGCATCAAAGATCAGGCTTTCATTAAAAGTAGAATTAATCATTTCCAACTGTCCTTCTTCATGCAAGGGAAAATAATAACTCTCATTCCCAAAGGTATCGATGGATATGTCATTGCAAGTAATGTCCGGGATAAAGGAAAAACCAATCTCAATCTCACCTTCCTTGTGAGTATCATAACTGGGAGCACAATCAAATTGGGGCCCAACGATTTCCCATTTGTCCCTTTCAATGTGGAAATAATCTCCAATGTCATTACCGAAGAAGCTCAAGGGATCACCTTCCTCAAGGTTTTCAAAAGAAGAGTCATCAGGAGTGATACCCTTGAGAAAGGTAAGATTAGTTTTAGCCTCACTTTCAATAACTTCATTGTCCTCAACACGTGCTCTCAAAATCATCCTGCTTGTCCTGCAACTCCAACAAGGACTCATCTCCCTGCTCTTCACTAAGGTCCTCAAGGTCATCTTCATCCTGGTTGGTTGACTAGCGGGATCTCTCTTCTTCTCTTTTCTCTTGAAGAACAATGGCTAAGGTATTTGTTACATGATTATGGTAGTAAGCCTCTAGGAGGAGAGCGTTAGTGGGGTTCTCTTTATATTCACATTTCATCTTATGAAGCTTCACTTCTTCATCATATAAGTAGGAGAAAACTTCATTAGAATTATATTCCCTTACTACCTCCCCGCATGACCTACTATATTCATCCATTCTTTCTTGCGTGATTTGGAGGCTCTTGGGATTCACCTCTTCGTCATCCCAAGAGGAGGTATTCCTTTTCATATTAATGAGGTTATCCAAAATATTCATGACACAAGTTATGTGAGCAAGGTTAAGGGGACGACTAGGATCCTCTTCGTAAGCACACCTTACTCCATCGAGTTGTACTTCTTGCGACCTATAAAGTACGAGTATGAATTCCATATCCATGTTCTCCAAAATATTTTGAAAAGTTCCTATGTATTCCACAACTTTCTTTTGCAGCTCTTCAATCTCTTGGTTATTGAGTTTTTCAAATATAGGACCAAGAGAAATCTCCATCTTCTATGATTTTGCATATTAAGATTATAATGGAGTCACCAAGGTGAATTAAAGTGCCTTGATAGATGATTGCTTCACCTACAAGCATTAAATTTAAAGTTCAATGAAGAACTAGGGCTTCTTTCTTCTAGTGGAGTCGCCAATAATGATATGTCAATATGTCATACGAGGAACAAAACACACGTCTCGTGTCCCTGACAACGATGCCAAAATGTTATCGCTTAAATTAGTAGGGGACCTAAAAGGGGTTCCTATGAGGACAACTGCTAGGTCAAAGGCAACGATGGAGACTTAGCCCACTGTCACCAGAGCTAAGACTCCCTACTCTTTATGAACTTTCACCGATGGGAGGAGACTCGGTAGTTAGGAAGTCACTTATAAAATATAGATCAATGAAGGGGTGTGAAGTGACCTTAGAAACCCTTTCCCTAGGATAGAATGAAGAGTGGGATTTGCTTGCCTTTTAAGCAAGGGACTTGATTTTCTAGGGAGAGGGGATGAGGATTAGAGGGTTGAGGTAGAAGGATAAGACCTATGAAGGAGGTTCTCAAATCCCTAAAATCCTTTTGAGAACTTGGATTCTTGAGGAGTCCTTGATAAATAGGCTTTGGTGAAGAATGAGACCACACAAGGCCAAGTGGACCCAACCTAGGTTAGGGGATGGATTTAGGCAACCAATGATATTCTTAACCTGGCCAAGGTGAGGGGAAAGGATCAAATAAGAATTTTCTTCGAAAGATGTCAAATTGATCCTACTAGGTTCTAGCCTTGAGAACACCTAGGAAAAACTTGATCTAGAGCTAGGGCTTGGGGTATTCAGAGATTCAACTGTCAGAATTGCTTCAAATTTGGGGAAGATCAAGGGGACCCACCAACACAGTAATATCTAGGAGATTGAAGTTTTCTAATGGCTAGTTTCCCGGGAAATTGATGCCCTAGGTGACCAAATGGGGGTAGACCTAGAAAGAAATGGAAAAAGGTAAAAAGGAGGGTTAAAGTGATCACCCGTTTGAGGGACCAGTGCCTGATTCACTTGGGGATATGGAGTCAAGGATAATAATGAAGAAGGATTTAGTTTCTTGTTCAAAGAGGCTCCAAAAGTCAACTGTGTCCAATGTTAGAGGAAAGAGAAGAAAAGTGACTTTTAAGCATTTATACTTCATGCAAATGGTGCAACCTTATCAAGATAACATGATCTCTAGGACATTTCATTCATCTAACAATGGCCCATTCAAAGAATAAGCTAAATAGACACATAATTCCACATTTCGTACATGCAACAGTTAGCCCTAATTATAGCGAAATTCAAATGTATGTAGCAATAGGAAAAATAGCGTTAAATTTGCACTTACTATGTTAGAGAGTATATCCAACCAACATCACATTTGCAAATAAGAAGCTCCAAGATAGAAATAGCCCAATTCCATACATCAAAATTCATCCATCATCCAAAATAATCCTCCAAGGAAAAAATGCGAAGTTCTCTAAAGATAGAGAGATCCCAAGTCAAGTGATGATACAAATGAATCCAAAACTCCTATTTATACACTAATTAGGAGTTCGATTTAGCTAATGAGCCTACATTAGTCCCTACAAATAAAATAATGTGCAAATGACTTAACTTTGGTGATAAGCCCACCAAACTAGCTCACAAATGGAAAGGTAAGCCTCTCAAGAGGACAAATAAATATCTATGCATGTCGTAGGGCCCTCTAAGAGGCACGATGAGGTCCATGGTGTGAAATTTTCTAGATAGAAATCCAACTGTAGTGACTGATATTATTTATTCTACTTATTAATTGAAAAATAAGTTATTCACAGTGTTTCTACGACAAATATCGAAATAAATTCTACTGTAACCTTCACAATTAAAATACCGCGGAAAATAAATGCAAGGAAAAAATACTAGCACAAGTACAATCACAATGACAATTATTTTTGGACAATTGTCCCCGGAAAAACCCAATGCGGGAAAACTGGTGTAGTAGATGAGGGTTTCTTTATTAATCTTCAACAAAAATCTCATGTACAAGATACAATCAATAGAATAGAAGAGAAATCTCTGTGAGAAATTTACTGACAGTTCTCTAACACTTCCCGGTGAGATTCTGATCTAGGAGAGGACCTGCTGCCCCCTCTGCTTCTCACTGCGTCAGCTTCTGCGTACGTTGTCCCTTTGCATTAAGCGTTTGCGCTGCCCCTTCTCTGCTCCGCGTCTTTTGCTCTTGCACTCCCGACTGATGTTGCTACCCTCTCTCTCCTCCTCACTTGCAACTCTCCATCTGAATCGATTTCCTCTTGCCGAACTTTGACCAGTGAGAAAATCGATTTTACTCGGGTAACTAAGTATCTGCCTGGTGTATTTTCCAAATGCCCATCGAAGTCCTTATAATCCTCCAGTTGAGAACCAATGAGCCAAATTAGATTCTAATCAATGGTTCAGATCATTTGGAATCAATCTCCATCTTCTTCTAGAAGTTTCACCTACAATTTAGATTAATACCCTTTAACTATTTTAATTCCCTAAGTTTAGACTTAGGCCTCCATGAAAAATAATTAATTATTTTAATAAATATGTCTCCGGGTGGAATTTCCCAAAACGATTTCTGGGTATTGTGGAATACATGTGTCCAAGCCTCCCTGCAAATTTTGAGGCTTAGAGCACATCCGATGCTAAAAAATCAACACTCCCTCTAGCGAGGAATGTGCTCTAGTAATGCAACTTGCTGAATCATCACCTTGTTATGTAACATCTCCCTTTGCGCTGTTGATGTATGACATCACTGCCCACTAACTATTGCGCAAATGTTGCATTCGTACTGCTGCTGAGTCTGCCACTGCCAACACTGCATCTGTACTACAACTTTATGCTACTGCAACTGAGAAACCATATTTTTCTGCTACTAGAACAGACTCTCTACTATAGTCATCTGTTGCCTGAACTGGATGAACTTAGCTCTTTCTAGAGCTTTTGTGAGTACGTCTGCTACCTGATTTCTTGTGGAGACAGACTGCAACTGTATTGCCCCACGCTGAACACAGTCTCTCATAAAGTGACATCTAATATCAATGTGTTTCGACTGAGCATGAAATACTAGATTCTCAGAGAGTTTAGTGCAACTCTGATTATCACAGAAAAAATGGTCATCTCCATACTTTTCCTGAACAGACTCACAAGCAGTTTTCTAAGCCATATAGCTTTGCACGTAGCTGTGCTGGCCACCATATAATCTGCTTTTGCTAAGCTTAGAGCTACCTGCTGCACCAAGAGATCATTCCTCATCCAACACTGAAGTAATACTCGGAGGTACATTTTCGATCTACTGAACTACCTGCCCAATCTGCATCTGTGAATCCATTCAACCTGATGTCACCTTCTCGGGTGTATTTCAACCCATATCTGACTGTTCCATGCACATATCTAAGGATGTGCCTAACTGCTACCCAGTGCACCCTTTTCGGTTCCACCATGAATTGACTAAGGGTGTTGACAACAAAGCAAATGTCTGGCCTAGTGTTGACTAGATACATGAGTGATCCAATGAGTTGTCTGTGCATGGTGGGGTCCACCTCCTTGTCTTTTGATGCATCTATTTTCTTCTAGTTGGTGATCATTGGTGTAGCCATGGGCCGACAATCCTGCATTTTGAATCTCTTTAGAATCTATGTAGCATATCTTCCTTGTCCAAGGAAGATCTCCCCATCCTTTTGCCATACTTTCAACCCTAGAAAATAATGCATCAACCCCATATCCTTCATGTCGAATTTTGCTTCAAGATCCTTCTTGCAATCCTTTATGAGCTTAGATGATCCTATTAGAAACGAGTCATCCACATATAATACCAGAATAAGCGGCTCATTCTCCACCATTAGATAGTAGAGATTGGGATCAGCATCACTCTTGACGAATCCCAACTGCTGCAAGTAACTATCAATTCGACCATACCATACTCTAGGTGCTTGCCTGAGCCCATACAGGGCTTTCTTTAACCTACATACACGAGTCCTCTTCTCATGAGTTTCGAAGCCTTTGGGTTGTTCTATATACACCTCTTCTTCTATCACCCCGTTTAAGAATGTTGTCTTGACATCCATCTGGTGAATCTCCCATCCCATTTGAGCTGCAAGGGATATAACGGATCTGATAGAGGTATATCTGGCTACTGGGGCGAAGGTCTCTTCATAGTCTATTTTGTGCGTACCAATTTGCTACGAACCTAGCCTTGTACTTCTCTATATTGCCATATGCAACATACTTGATCTTGTAGATCCATCTTGATCCTACAACTAATCTATCCTATGGCCTAGGTACCACTTCCTAGACATCATTCGTCATGATAGAACTATACTCTTTTACCATGGCACCCACCCATACTTGGTGTTGTACAACTTCCTAAAAGCTAGAGGGTTCTTCAACTTGTGCTACCAAGGCTTGGTACTTGTTAGGCTGTCTATGTTGCCTTTTCTCGGTTCTAGGAGCTTCGACAAACTCCTTTGTGTCCCTCAATGTTTGTCATACTTCTCTACTAATTTTTCCACTGGTGGTGGGAGGCTTGATCAAATCTCCCTCCTGTTCTTGCTGTTCCACCTTTTGAGAACTACTTGGATTTCCTTCTTCTTAGGAAATACTAGTACTGGTCACTTTGCTAGTTCCAGGTGTCTGTCCTCTTGCTTGTCCTCCTTGCTGCCCCTGCTGCTGCTAGACTAAAGGAATATCTACTGACTGATCTTCTGCTAGCATCTCTTGGGATTTCTTGAATGCTCTATCCTCCACGAGCTTCACATCCCGTCTTACTACAATCTTCTTGTTGCTAGGAATGTAGATTCTGTATGCCTTCAAGGTCTCGCTATACCTTATGAGGTACCCCTTTTCTGTAGTCTGATACAGTTTACTACGCTTCTCGTCTGGAATGTGACAATATGCCACACTTCCGAATATTCTGAGATGACTGACTTCCAGCTTCTTCCCTGTGAAGACACCTTCAGGCATTTTCTTCCCCAATGCTTTGTGAGGAGTTCTATTCTGGATATTTTGAAAATTTCTAAACTAGAATCCCTACCACAAAAATTGATGATATTTCTCCTACTTGTTAGATTTACATGAACAAGTTATTTGCAGTTTCCTAGGAAAAATATAGAAATACATACATTGCAGCCCTCACTTAATTAGTTTATATGCAGAAACAAGAGATTGAGCAAGAAAGAAAATACAACACAACAACATTGTTATTTTTGGACAAATGTCTCCTGGAAAGCCCAATGTGGGAAAATCGGTGCAGTAGATCTGAGGGTTTTATTATTATGCAGTAGTAAAATTTGAATACATCTCTAGAAGCCTTCTCGATGATTTAGTTGCAGAGAATAAACCTAACAGAGAGATTTGTGAGATTACCTCACACTATCACTGGAAATCTTGGCTAATCCAGCCCCAAAATGATTGTCCCCGACTTTTCAGGCTGCCTCTGCTCAGTGTTTGCATCAGCCTAGTGTCAAGCTCTCTGGGGACAATGTCAATCCTCTGGTTGGTTAATCTGCTGCCTAGGTGATTTGATTTTTGCCTTCTGGTCTCACTCCCCGGTTCTCGGCTTTTGAAACTTGAATTCCCTTTGCAAATTTTGGACTCCCTCTTGGCTTCTGCGCTGCCTTCAGGGTCATTTGGAAAATACTTTGAGAGTTCAAAAGATCGAATTTCTGAAGCAGAGCAGCTGTCAATGAGAAATTGGAAGTGAGCTTTTGTAGTGAGGGGCAGGGATAGTATATGAAGGGAAATCCTTCCTGGTCGGAGAATACTCAGCTGAGAAGGTAGAGGGAGATCTAGTAGTGGCAGCGCAGAGCCAGAGGGCTTGACGCAGAACTACGCAAGCCCATGCAGAGGCAGCGTAGGCTGACACAGAGGCAACGCAAAAGCCGAGAGGAAGTCTGAAAATTTGCTGAAGGAATCAATTTTAGAAGCTGGGAGCCAGGGTGTGAGACCTGGAGGTGGAAATCGAAGTTCTTGGGCAGCAAATCGATCAGCGAGAGGAGTGACACTGTCCCTAGAGGGTTTGACGCTGGGCGGCGCAAAGGCAGTTAGGGGCAGTCATTTAGGGGCTAGATCAGCCAAGATTTCCAGTGATAGTGTGAGGTAACCTCACGGATCTCACTGTCAGTGATATTCTCTGTAACTGGATTGTCAAGAAGGCATCCAAAAGTTGTATTCATAAATTACTACTGCATAATAATAAAATCATCAGATTTGCTGCACTGGTTTTCCCACATTGAGTTTTTCTGGGACATTTGTCCAAAAATAACTGTCGCTTGTGTTGTATCTTTTCCTGTTAAGTTTCTTGTTTCAACATATTATTTTTAATTAAGTGAAGGTTGTAGTAGTATTTACTTCAATATTTACCATAGAACACAGTAAATAACTTGTATGGATTAACAAGTAGGAGAAGTAACATCTAACTTCTTGTAGTAGGGATTCTGGTTTAGGAATTTTCACACCTTCTGGATGAGCATTTTCTCAAGACCTACATCAACAGAGTACAAAGGAGAGATGGCGAAGACAAAGCGAATGATCCTCGAAGGAGTGAAGGATCATATAGTCTATCACATCGCTGGAAGAGGGATTGCCAAAGAGATGTGGGATGCATTTTGATGCTGTATCAAGGATCTTCCGGAGCAACGAAAGATATACTTAGAGCAGAAGATGAGATCTTTGTAGATGCAGAAGGGGGAGCGCATTGATCCATTCCTCACTAAGCTTCAGGAGACCCGAGATGCACTGGCAGCTGTGGGATCAACACCTCAAGGTTCCGAGATGGTAAGATTGGCCCTAAATTCAGTATCTGAGGAGTGGCAAGTCTTTGTCCAGAGCATCCTAGGTAGGGCAACTTTGCCAAACTGGGATGAAATGTGGGCAATCTTAAGCAAGAGGAGCTGAGGAGAGACTTGGTCAAGTGTAAACTTGACGAAAGCAGCAACAGTGGGTCGAAGCCCAAGGAGGAGGAAGAGAATGCAACCCTCATATCCAAGGGACAACAAGAGCAACAAAAGAAGAAGAAAGATGTTTTGATGATCAAATGCTTCAGGTGTGGTGAATTTGGTCACTACGCAACACGGTGTCCTCTCAGGAAGAAGGACAAAGATGAGAAGCATGATCTAAAGGTTGCAGCCGCGAAGATCAAGGAGCAAGAGTTCACCATGAAAGCCCAAGCATCTCCATTAGGGAGGTGGGGTGATTTAGAGCTGTAGTTCGAAAGGACTGCAGATGGGCAGGATCTTTTAGGAGCCCACCTCTCGGATCAATTCCTTGCTATAGGAGCCCAAATCAGTAGTAGTAGGATTGACCAATATCAATTGATGCAGTGTTGGAGTGACAATTGCAGTGGCTAGGAGCGCCAAAGACTGAGCAACGCATAGTTGAGTTGACAACAATGCAGTTGGCATAGAGCAGAGGTTAGCAACAACGCAGAAGCTTCAGAGGGTCAGCATAGAGACTAGCAGCAATCAGAACTCCAACAACGAGATGCATCATATTGAACACTGGTTCAGTGATTCAGGATGCTTTTCTGTTGCTCATGCGGTAGCAACAATAGTTGGAGAAGGTTTGCATTGCAGATGCAGTATTGGAAGTTACTAGTGGCAGTGCCAGCAGTAGCACAGATGCATAATTGAGAGGGAGTTGCAGTACAGATGCAGTGTCAACAGTGGCAAGGTCAACAACAGTACAAATGCAACATTTGTGCAGTAGTTGGTGGACAGGATGTCAGACATCAGCAGTGCAGAGAGAGATGTTACAGAACAGGGTGATGCTTCAGCGGGTTGCATTGCTAGAGCACATTCCTCACTAAGAGGGAGTGTTGATTTTTGGTAGCATTGGATGTGATCTAAGTCTCAAAATTTGTAGGGAGGCTTAGACACATGCATTCTCCAATACCCAGAAACTGTTTTGGGAAATTCCACTCGGAGATAGTTTTATTAAAATAATTAATTATTTTTAATGGGACCCTAAGTCTAAACTTAGGAAATTAAAATAATTAATGGGTATTAATCTAACTGTGGGTGAAACTTCTAGAAGAAGACGGGGATCAAGCCAAAATGATCTAAGCCATTGATTAGATGTTAATTTTGGGCCGTTGGTTGTCCAACAGAAAGATATAAGAAGAGGCTTGAGGGGCACTTGGAGGACACACATAGAGGGTAGATCATAAGTTCAATTTTCTGAAGCAGAGTAGCTGCTAGAGAGATTTTTGATAGTGATCTTTTGCAGTGCGGGGAAGGGGTAATATCTAAAGGGAAATTTTTCCCGGTCGGAGAATACTCAACAGAGGAGGCAGAGGGAGATCTGGGAGAGGCAGCGCAGAGCCAGAAGAGGCTAACGCAGGGTCATGCAGAAGCAACGCAGAGCCTTGAAGAAGTTTAAAAATTTGATGGGGAGATTGATTTCTGAGCTAGAAGCCAGGATGTGAGATCAGGAGAGCAGAAGTCAGAATCTCAGAGGCAAATTGATCAGTTGAAGGGGTGGCGCTGTCCCCAGAGGGTGTGACACTGGGCTGACGTAGTGACTGTGCAGAGGCAGCCGGGGGCAGGTCATTCAGTGGCTGGATCTACTAGGATTTCCAGTGATAGTGTGAGGTAACCTCACTTATCTTTCTGTCAGCGATATTCTCTCTAACTGGATTTTCAGGAAGGCATCTAGAGATTATATTCATAAATTACTACTGCATAATAATAAAACCCTCAGAGCTGATGCACCGGTTTTCCTGCATTGGGTTTTTCCGGGGACATTTGTCCAAAAATAACTATGTAGATGTGTGTATTTCTTTCTTGTTCAGTTTCTTGTTTCCGCTTATAAATTTAAATGGTGTAGGCTGCAGTGTATTCATTTAAGTGTTTACTATAGGAAATAGTAAATAATTTGGTTAAGTAATTAACAAATAGGAGAAACGTAATCAGTTGCTGCAATAGGAATTTGGGAATCCAAATTTTCACACGACTGGCTTAGGTGGCGGAGAAATGGCACAATAAGCTAGCTGATGGTTGCAAGGGGCTGTCGGGTGCCGGCTGAGGACCATCTTGGAGAAATTTTTTCTCCTAGGGATATTGCCCACAAAATGGTGGGTAACATGCAGTTCAATTCAGCTGAAGAGAGTTCAATTTAGTTGTTAGTGGCTAGGAAAATATCTAGGAGGCCAAGCGAGTCATTTCCAAAGGTAGAGTTAGGAAAAACAACATATTCCAGGCAGTTCCACAAGCAATGCGAGTAGAGCTTGCACAAGAACAGCGCAATGGCTGACACAAGCGCATTCAAGTAGCTCAATTGGGGCAAGTTGTTGGAGTCGAATCGATTGTGGAATGAGACAAATTGTCTCACAAATTATTTGGTCAAATTATTTTACTGGAGGATTGCCAGTCAAGCATCCAGATTATTGTACTCAGATTTTTGTTGTTGCATAATAAAATAAACCCTCATCTGCTGCATCGGTTTTCCCTTCGGGATTTTTTCGAGGATGTTAGTCTAAAAATATTGGTGTCATTTTTGTTGTGTGTGCATTTATTTTTGTTAGTTCCAGTGTATTTTCCACAATGTAATTTTATTGTGAAGAAGTGTAGTGTGATTTATTCGTTATTTGCCATAACAAATAAACTGCATAATTAATCAGTTAGTGATCCGAATCGGATCCATGAAAAATTATCAAAGTACCATGACTGTATCAAATCAGGACGGACCTCAGAAATTTATGAACAAAGAGCGATCAAGAAGACCTCTGGACAGTCGCAGTTTGCAGCCAGCAAGGAACTACGAGGACCTCGGTCAAATCGCGCTGATCGAGGCCCATGGAGATCGCGTAGGAGGCAAAACTGGCAGTTGGGAAGCCCGGATCGGGAAATGGAGGCCATTTCTAATGCGCGATTAGCACTTATCGCACATCACTGGGCAAAACCCCTCGAAAAGGAAAGGCCCCGAGCGCTTGGTCGCATGGGAAGCTGGGAAACCGTGGGGAAAGCGCTAAGGCGAAAGGCGGGTCCCACGCTCCAAAACCGGTGGTATATCGGGGGCATCCTTGGGCGGTAAGCGGATTTGGTTGAAAACGAGCGATTCCATTCAGCGCATGACGCGTGTTCGGCTGATGAGAGAGAAAACTGCCTCTCATCGCGCGCTAACGGTCGAGCAAGTCAACTGCGCGAATTGAGAGAACACCGTGGGATTTGGGGACTCCAGATTTGACGACGGAGATTGCGCCCGATGGGAAAACCGGATTTGGCAGCGGAATTAAGCCGTGGCATGTAAAATTCTAATGTCTGAATTGATCGCTGAGTTGGCAGATGAGTCATTCCACAATGTAACTAAATTACCGAACCGTCAAGGAAGAGCTGGCGCAGTTCGTGAGAGGACAAGTGGCCACTTCCCTATGAACGATGGTGATGATGCAGAGGCAGGGAATTCCAAACGAACAATAGCAGGTGAACCGAAGCGGCGGAAGAGGAATCGAACAGTCAAGGACAGATTGGCTTTAAGCCATGAACAGACAGAGAACAGAACACGAAGAGAGAAAAGAGAAGACGAAGACAGAGAGAGCGAGAGCAAAGAAAGGAGAGTGAAGCAAGAAGCGGGAAACAGAGAACCGAGCTGACCTAAGGCAACATCGAGCAGACAGAAGGCTTGAGAGGTTCAAGCAAATCCCTGTGAGGATCTGTCGGGAATTGAGCATCACATTGGGCTCCTCCCATTAAAGACCAAAGAGGTCAAGACTTGGAAAGGGAAAGAGTCTGTGCACTGTAGTGGCTTGGGGAATCCAAGAACCACCCTACCAAGCATTATCTGTTTTAGGAGATTCAAATTGAGCTCCTCATTGTAAATCTCTACTTTAAAGACACAATAAAGAAAGACCACCACTGAAAGCTCAACCAGAGATGTAGCCCTAGAGAATAGGGTGAACTTCTTATTAAATCCGTTGTGTTCTTGCATTTGTTTACTGTGTTTCTCTTATTGTTTTCCATTCTTCTAGTGTCTGTGTATTTTGCAATCTGATCGACCCATTGCCTAAAATAACATAAACACACACCAACACATGCATCTGTAATACCTTCATTCATTAATTAACTAACTGAGGTCACTCACGAGTGATTTTCAGATCAAGTGGTATCAGAGCTTTAGGATATTAAGGTTAGACAAGCTTGTGTTGGTTTAGCTGTTGAATGCTAACTAGATCAAAGCTCAAATTAGGAGAAGGAGAGTTGGTCGAAACTAATCCTAAAATTGGGAGAGTCTATCCTCGGAAGACAATGTCAGAGGAAGGTTCTATGGGGCTAGAGCCTCAATTCATAGATAGTTTCCTAGCCATAAAGTCCATGGTAGAAGAAATGTATAGGGACTTTAGAAAACATAAGGATGAAGATTCATCAGGCTCTAAGTAAGACAAAGGAGAAGATGAGTCACATTCCCATGACCACTCAAAAGGAAAAGGGAAAGAGGAAAGCTTTCTCACACCTTCTGATAGCCCTTAAAGGAAAACATCTTTGATCAAACTAGATGTTAAATTTGATTTACCTATATATGATGGAGAGTTGAATGCAGAAAAGCTGGACAATTGGATTAGACAAATTGATGTTTATTGCAGAGTGCAGAATATCGATTCGGACAAGAGCAAGATTCAGCTGGCAATGCTACGCCTTGGAGGCACTGCCTTGGTTTGGTGGGAAGGCAGGACCCAAGCTGACATGAAAAGACATGGTAAGACTATCTCTGTCTGGAGTGAATTTGTTTCTGCAATAAAAAAGTAGTTCTATTCATTGGCCTACATGCAGCAAGCCATGATGAGTTGGCAAACTCTTCGACAGTTGAAAGGGCAAAATGTGCAAGGGTACACTCAAGAATTTAGAAAGAGAGCATTGATTCTAGGAATCTCATTAGACTCACTTGAGACTCTGTTGAAGTACATTGGTGGTCTACACAGCTACATGAAGCACATTATCCTCATGTTTAATCCCACTAGTATAGATGAGGTATCTGTACAAGCTACTCATCTAGAAGCTAGAGGAAAGAATGGAAATCCAGAAGTTGGGGGATCATCCCAACTCACTGCAAGCAAAAATAAGGAGAAAAGAAAGCAGAAATGGAAAGCAAGGAAGGCTAACACTGCACAGAAAAGCAAAGCTTCATGCACTCACTGTAAAAAGGATGGGAATGATGATGAGCATTGTTGGATTTTGCATCCAGAGCTGAGACCTAAGAAGTTCGAGGGCAAGAAGAAGAAGACTGCTGCAGCTATTCAGAAAGATTTGTGGTCAGACTCGGGAGATGAAACAACCATTGCAGCCACAGGTATAAGAGGTAAGAATTCTGAAGCATCTACTAGTAATTCTGCACAATCTACTATTGATGAAGAAAATGAGAGAAAAAGACATAAGCTTTTCCATATTCGAGTTATTTTCAAACATCAAAAGCTTGATACTTTGATAGTGGCTCACAAGTAAATTTGATTTCTGAAGCAATTGTAAAGAAGTTGGGATTAGTAAATACACCTCACAAGAAACCATACCCATTAGGATGGTTGAATGATAAAGCACAACTACAAGTGACTAAACAATGCAAACTCAAGTTTTCTTTTGGGTCAACATTTGTAGATGAGGTTGAGTTAGACATAATTCCCTTGGATATATGTGGAATTGTTTTAAGAAATCCTTACTTGTATGATATAAAAGCTATTTTCTATAGAGCTGAGAACAAGTATTACTTGTTATAGATGGTATCGAATACTTTGTAAGAGCTCATAAGCTCAAGAATAATTATACTCTCATAAAATCAGGGCAAATGAAAAGAATGATAAATTCATGCAAACAATTCTTACTGATGGTTGTAAAGGAAAAGAAACTTGATAAAACCAATGTATTTGAAAGCTGTAATGCTAAACAACAAGTTGATTTAGAAAAGGTTGTTTCTGAGTATGATATCTTGTTTCAAGAACTTAAAGGTCTTCCACCCAAAAAGGAAATAGTACATGATATTATTTTGCAGCAAGATGCTCCATTGCCTCATTTGAATGTACAGGTTGTCCGCTTTAGAGAATGTTGAAATCAGGAAATAGGTGCAGGAGTTGCTCGAGAAAGGGTTCATCAGACCTAGCACATCACCATGTGGGTCACCAATTGTTTTGGTGAGAAAGAAAGATGACTCGTGGAGAATGTGCATTGATTACCGAGCATTGAATAAGATAACCATAAAAAATCGTTATCCCCTTCTTCGCATAGATGATCTTTTAGATCAATGAAAGACGTTGTTTACTTCTCCAAGCTAGACTTGCACAATGGATACCATCAGGTTAGAGTTGCAGAACAAGATGCATGGAAGACTGCTTTCAAAACAAAGCAGGGATTGTATGAGTGCTGTATGCCTTTGGCTTACTAATGTCCTGCTACTTTCTGAGATTAATGAATGATGTACTCAGACTTTTTTTGGATGATTTGTTATTGGTGTCTCGATGACATTCTGATTTTTGCAAAGTGGGAAGAACACTTACAGCATGTTAGTAGACACTAGATGTTTTGAAAAGAGAAAAACTTCATGTTAAACTCTCAAAATGTGAATTTGGCAAAACATCTCTGAATTATTTGGGTCATATAGTAGGGGGTGGTGAATTGAAGTTAGATCCCTCTAAGGTGGCAGTCATTGTAAACTGGCCTAAACCCAAATCTGCTACAAAAGTTAGAAGCTTCTTAGGAGCAGCTCAATATTGGAGGAAGTTCATTTCTAACTTTTTCTTAATTGCAGCGCCCTTACATGCTTTAACAGGATTGAACAAGGTGTTTCAGTTTGGAGGCAAACAGCAGAAAGCTTTCGACACCTTTGAAAGAAAATATTAGTACAACACCTGTACTAGCACTGCCTGATCTTCAAAGACCATTTGAGATCCAAACTGATGCCAATGACTATGCCATGGGAGCAGTGTTGACACAGCAAGGTAAACCCATATGTTATCATTCTGAGACTTTTAATCCTGCAGTAGTTAACTATCCTACATATGATAAAGAATTGTATGCATTAGTTCAGAGTGTGAAAAAGTGGAAACATTACTTAGTGGGCAAAGAGACAGTAATACATACTGATCATCAACCACTTCAATATCTACACTCTCAAACTAAGTTGCAGCAATCAAGGCACTATAGATGGATGGGCTTTCTACAATAGTTTTATTTAGTCATCAGATATAAAAAGGGCATACACAATAAAGTGCATACATGCTATCTAGACCCATCTTAAATGCATCTACTATACTTAAGCATAATTCTGTGCTACATGAAAGTTACATTGAACAATATGCTCAAGATATAGACTTTAAGGATGTATATGCAACTTTAAGTCAAGGCAAACAAGTAAAAGAATTGGACTATCATGTAAAGGACCGACTCTTATATCATTGTGGGAAGTTATGCATTCCACAAACTGAAAGAGTAAAGATAATTAGAGAAGCACACACTTCTCTGATACCAGGTCACTTTGGGGTAAGTAAAACAGTTGCACAGCTCCAAAGATTTTGTTATTGGCCAAAAATGAATGAGACAGTTTCTAGATATGTAAGAGGGAGTACTATGTGTGCTAAAAGCAAGCCCAACAATAGAAAACTAGGCTTGTACACTCCATTACGAGTTCCTTCTCACCCTTGGGAAATTGTTTCCATGGATTTTGTTGGAGGATTGCCTAAATCTAGGAAAGGTCATGATTATCTATATGTTGTTGTGGATAGGTTCAACAAAATGTGTATTTTGATACCTTGTAATAAATAGATTACAGCTGAACAAACTGCAAAACTGTTCTTTGAACATGTATGGGTTCATTTTGGATTATCCACTTCCATTGTATCTGATCGAGACACCCGATTTGTGGGGAAGTTTTGGTAAAGTCCGTGGGAACTGATGGACACCAAACTGAAGAAAAGCACAACTTTTCATCCACAAATTGATGGCTAGACAGAAGTAGTTAACAGGACAGTGATCCAGTTACTCAGAGGATATTGCAGCAAGCATCCTAAGCTTTGGGATGAACATTTATGTTATGTGCAGCATGCTTACAATAGAGCAAAACATTCTTCTACACAGAGATCTCCTTTTGAGACCTGTTTTGGTTTCACACCAGGGTCTCCTTTGGATTTTGTCTTTGGTAAAGATACCACAGTTGATGGACACAGTGATGTGGACAGGGCAACTAGGTTCATTGAACAGATCTAAGAGATCCACCAGGCAGTACAGGAACAGTTGGAAAAGAGCCAAGCCAAATACAAGGCAAGGCATGACAAGCATCGGATGGAGCATAGTTTCCAAGTTGGTGACCAAGTCTGGCTGTATATCAGCAAGGACAAGATGCAAGGTGAAGGTAAAAAGATAAAGCCTATTAGGTATGGACCCTTCAAGATACTTGAGAAGATTGGTGAGAATGCTTTTCGCCTTGATCTACCAGCTTACATGCACATCTACTCAATCGTAAATGCAAATTGCTTGAGATTGTTTGAACCTTCATTAACTGAGGATCCCGAAGAGCAGAGTCAATTGCCTTCTATTGATGACCTACTACTTGAATATCTCAATGAATTGCTGGAAGACACAGTTTTGGACAGGAAGGTGAGGATGACGCGCAGGGGAGATGTTGAGTACTTCAGAATTGGGCTCAAGGGTTCAAAGCCGAGCAGTGCAAAGTGGATAGAGATTGGACAAGTGAGACAATTGTACCCTCACTTAGTCGATGCTTGAAAACCAACTTTTGATTGTCCAAAACCTTTTCAGTGGGAAGGTTGTGATCCAAATGAGATCCATGAAAAATTATCAAAGTACCATGACTGTATCAAATCAGGACAAACCTCAGAAATTTATGAACAAAGAGCGATTAGGAAGACCTCTGGACAGTGGTAGTTTGCAGCTAGCAAGGAACGACGAGGACCTCGGTCAAAGTGCGCTGACCGAGGCCCATGGAGACCGCGTAGAAGGCAAAACTTGCGCTAATCGCGGGTAAAAACCCTTTGAAAAGGAAAGGCCCTGAGCGCTCGGTCGCATGGAAAGCCGGGAAACCGTGGGGAAAGTGCTAAGGCGAAAGGCGGTCCCGCGCTCCAAAACCGGTGGTATATCGGGGGCATCCTTGGGCAGTAAGCGGATTTGGCTGAAAACGAGCGATTCCATTCAGCGCACGATGCATGTCCGGCGGATGGGAGAGAAAACCGCCTCTCATCGCGCGCTAATGGTCGAGCAAGTCAACCGCGCGAAATGAGCAAACACTGTGCGATCTGGGGACTCCAGATCTGATGGCGGAGATTGCGCCCAATGGGAAAGCTGGATTTGGTAGGGGAATTAAGCCGCGACATGTAAAATTCTGAAGTCCGATTTGACCGCTGAGTTGGTGGATGAGTCATTCCATAGTGTAACTGAATTACCGAATCGTTGAGGAAGAGCTGGCGCAGTTCGTGAGAGGACAAGTGGCCACTTCCCTGTGGATGATGGCGATGATGGAGAGGCAGGGAACTCCAAACGAACAACAACAGGCGAACCGAAGGGGCGGAAGAGGAATCAAACAGTCAAGGACAGATTGGCTTTAAGCCATGAATAGACAGAGAACAGAACACGAAGAGAGAAGACGAAGATAGAGAGAGCGAGAGCAAAGAAAGGACAGTGAAGCAAGAAGCGGGAAACAGAGAGCCGAGCTGACCTAAGGCAGCATCGAGCAGACAAAAGGCTTGAGAGGTTCAAGCAAATCCCTGTGAGGATTTGTCGGGAATTGAGCACCACATTGGGCTCCTCCCATTAAAGACCAGAGAGGTCAAGACTTGGAAAGGAAAAGAGTCTGTGCACTCTAGTGGCTTGGGGAATCCAAGAACCACCTTACCAAGCATTATCTGTTTCAAGAGACTCAAATTGAGCTCCTCATTGTAAATCTCTGTTTTAAAGACACAATAAAGGAAGCCCACCACATGAAAGCTGGACCGGAGACGTAGTCTTGGAGAATAGGGTGAAGTCTTTATTAAATCCGTTGTGTTCTTGCATTTTCTTATTGTGTTTCTCTTACTGTTTTCCATTCTTCCAGCGTTTGTGTATTTTGCAATCTGATCGATCCGTTGCCTAAAATAACATAGGCACACACCAACACATGAGTCTGTAATACCTTCATTAATTAATTAACTAACTGAGGTCACTCATGAGTGATTTTCAGATCAGTTAGACGAATAAATTCCAGTTGCTGCAATTTAAGGAAATTTCACATGGTATTAGAGCGTTGAAGATCATATTAGAGGCTCAATAGAGAGGGATAAATTTTGGCAGGTTTAGAGGGAGATCTGAAGCAGAATTTCTCAGATTTGCACAAGCCACCAAGAAGTGCGATTTGTAGAGGCGGGATGGTTCGATTTCCAGTTGCAGGTGCAGGAAAATTTGATCAGTCTCAGAGGCTGAGATTTGCAGATTGTGATTTCCAGAAAGCAGTTCTGGAGAGAAGATCAGTCAATTCGTTGAGTAGATCTGGGCGTAGTTGGTTTGCTACAGGTTTTGTAGCAGCAGATCAATGTTGGGTGGAAGAGAAAAGCACACGGAAGAGGAAATTCTAGAATTTCTCAAAGGGTTTCCATATCCAGTTTTGAGGAGGATCCAAAATTTCTAGTTGCATTGGGCCATAGAAGCTTTGCTAGTCAGTGAGTGCAAGCTTTAGGAGCAACAAATCGTGTGCCAAATTCCAGAGAAGACTTCCAGAAGGTTGAGTGAGTTGTCTAGTTGGGGTAGCAGGAAGTGTGAAAATCAAAGGACTTCTGGAGGCAATCAGTAGTAACTCTGCGCATTCCTAAGGGTGTGCGAGTAGAAGAAATAAGCCGAGCAGGAAAGACAAGAGATTCCTGTTTCTTTCCTAGTTTTTTAGTTTCACAGAGATGGTTGCAGTAGGTCTCAAAGATCAGGATTGACTTGACAAAGCCTCGAACTTTGGTATCTGGAAGGCTAGGATGTTGTTCCTGTTGGATGATCATGGCCTGAAGTAGTTCATGATAACAACTGTAGCTGTACTGGTAGACCCTATCCAATTCCACAAGTATAGGAAGGACATGGCCAAAGCAAAGAGGATGGTCTTGGATGGAGTCCGAGATCATATTGTACTACTACTGCATATTGCAGAGAAGAATACAACAAAGGACATGTGGGATGCCGTTGTGAAGTTATACCAAGATCCATCTGAGAATAGGAAAATGGTTCTCAAGGAGAAGCCGAGGACCACAAAGATGACGAAGGGCGAAGGCGTAACTCTGTATCCAACTAAAACTTGATATGTTTGGGGTGAGCTAGCAGTTGTAGGGGATAAACTAGAGGATAACAAACTTGCATGAATAACACTAAATGGGTTTACCAAAGAGTGGGCCACGTTCATTTAGGGAATTACTAGACGAGACAAAATGGCTGATTGGGAACACCTATGGAGTGATTTCACACAGGAGGAGCTAAGGCTCAGTCTAATCGAGGGTACTACCAACAACAGTAGCAAGGGGTTGAAAGTAGAGGAGGAGGAGAATGTAGCCCTTGCCAGTAAGGGAAAGGCAAAGAAGGGTCCCAATTAAGAACAGAGCTCAAAGGGAGGAGAGAAGAAGAAAAAGGATCTGTTGAAGATCAAATGCTTCAAATGTGGTGAGTTGGGTCACTGCAACACCTAGTGTCCTAAGAAGAAGAAGGACAAGAAGGGGGAGCAACAGACAACAACTTCAACAGACATAGATGAGTTAACCTCCAGGTTGGAGGAATTTGCATTGATAGCGACTACATCTCTAGATCGAGGTGGAGCATAGTACTTCAGAGTTGGAGGATTGGGCAGGGTCCAAGGAGGACAACATCAGATAGATGTTTCCTCATGGATCATTACCTTGGCTACAGGGGCCCACAATTTTCAGTAGCAGGAGGATCATTGTCAGTAGGCGTAGTCAGATCTTGAGGGACAATTGCAGGGACTAGTTGCAGTCAGTTACTTGAGGGGCATAGATAGTTACTTCATAGATAGTGCAGATGCTAGTTGCAGTCAGAGACTTAGGAGATAGTTGCAGAGCCAATATAGGGACACAGTGGATCAATAGATCGTTCTCATTTGCCGCAGCAACAACAACAAGAGATCAGATGCTGCATAGGAAGAGTTGGAAGCAGTGCATTGTCAAGCAGCAATGCAAATGCAAAGTGGTTTAGCTATAGGGCTAGTAGATGAATCAGAGTATGTGAAGCAACTTGGTGGACAATGACGGGTTATAGATGTCAGACATCAGCAGCGTGAGGGAAGATGTTATGGGAGAGAACACCTTCCTCGCTAAGTCTAAATACCCCCTAAATGGCTATGAGAGGACTCCTTTTGAATACCTCAAACAACCCAATGAAGACTAATGCCTTATATTGGGTCAAAGGATGAGGTCGAGGAATTATTTCTTTGCTGTCCTGCTGTTTTTTGTATAAAATTTGTTGAGAGCATGGAACCTTGAACAAATTGCAGATATGTTCTTCAACAACAGAGAAAAATGCAGATCTCATCAACTTCTTGGTCCATAACACCCCAACGTTCCACTTGACTTTCCATAGTGGCTAGTCCAACCGCTCAAATGACTAGTTGACTTGACCTTTGGTGAATAGTAAACTTGAGTTGACCACCCTTTTGACTTATCTCCAATGCCTTGATGAAATTGTCGATTTTTCTATCTAGGTTTGCTATACCATGCCTTGATTTCACCTAGGTCTTGCTCCAATTTTCCATATCCTACCCTGAGTTGCCGCATCATCACTGCATCTGCTGTGTCATCAAGCCCCTATACTAGAACTCTAATGCCTTGAGGAACCAGGAAAATATGAGACATGGGTTTTGTTCCTCTTTTTCTGTAGACCACTTTTGATGTAATGCATGTTCAAAACTGCCCAACATTGCCCTTGTTTTATCACCAGGAAACCTGTTATACATGTTGACCAGCTTCAACCACTTGTAATTTGACAAGGCCTTCACTGTTTGAAAAATTTCTACATGGCATGTCATCTTCTCATCAAGCTAAGCATTTTGGTATCAAGTTGACTTTTTGACTTATGAGACCACTTGCATTGGGAAATGTGAACTGCCTCAAGAAACATAAAAAGTTGATTTTGTGTGACTGCCATGTTGGGAACTATTTGAGGTATACTACACCAAGGCCAAGGCCATGCACAAATTCAGTGGATAATAACCATGCAGTAAGACCTAGGTACACCTTGACGTGGACGAGACAAGCCCATACACTTTTGATCACCCATACTTAAGCAAGCTTGTCTAAAACCATGAGTTCCAAATAAGCCATCCAAGGCACTCCAATCCTATCCAGGATGAAAGGAACCAAATATGTACCCAAAGGGACTAGCCATGGCCAACTGAACAAAAGGTCTACGACCCCTAAGGCCTCATATGGTTGTTACAAGGCTTTAACTTGTGAACTTGGGCTTACATTGGTGTTGAATGCATTATGAAAAGTTGTATGTGTGCCCCTGCTGACATGAGGGGTAACAAGACCCTAGAGTTTTGATTGCGAGCATGATAGAAAAGTTGCAATCCTAGGACTTTGAAACTTAGAAGAATTATAAAAAATAAGGACGTAATGATACTTGTGGATTATGGTAGCACTCATAACTATGTAGACATCAACTTCAGTGAGAATTTAAACCATTTTGTATATCCTACCAAGGCTGTAAAGGTTACGATTTTCTGATGGACAAGAAGTCAAGGAGGTAGGAAGATGCCATCAAATTTATGTACAAAATTTGGAAATAAAGACAGTGTTTGATGCTTTATTGCTTGATAAAATGGATATGGTTTAGGCACCAAATGGTTGTTTCATCTAAGCACTTACACCACCAATATAGAAGAACAGTACATGGGATTGGCAATAGCAAAATTATTAATTATATGGCCTTGAAAGCTTGTGTTACAAGCAAAGTTATTCACATTTAATAAGAGAAGGTCAAGGAAACAGACAACAATGACATCAAAGGACATTTGAAAATCAACTCAAAGATTAGAACCTTAAGGGAGGAAGAAAGTATTTTACTAAAAAATGAGCATCAAGGTTTCATGTTACACAACTAGGTCAAAGAACATCAAAATATGAAAAATTACTCTACAAAGGAAATTTGCTAGTATTCAGTATCGATTGGGAACTGGGTCAAACTCTTTCAACCAGATAAAAATAAAGCCTCAACGAGAGGTACTCAACTGTAGGAACTCCTATTAATTATGCTTTGATACCATTCATCTTTAAGGAAGGGATACAGTTGTGAAGTCACGATTGTATGTGAAGGGTTGCCATGGGCATATAAAGCCATCACCCTCATTCATGCAAATTAATATTCACCATTCATTTTATATTTTTTTACATCTAACCATACACCCCACCCTCCTGCCCATAGGCAAGGGTGAGATATTATTCATGGCTCATGAAGATCCTCAACCACATGTCACTTGTGGGATTCAAACCTTGGTGGTGAGGATAACTATTCTTTCTCTCAACTACCCAAACTAAACCCAATTGACCATCATTCATTATCTATGCATTTATCTATATATTGTTATTGTATATTTCCGATTGGAATATTTAGATTATAAACTTTAATGTTTATAACATATATATTAACAACAATGTTAAGTCATCTGATAAATTGGTAAAATTGTTATAGACCCTAATTAAAGCATTCCAGAAATTATTTATGAATTCTGTGTATCAAACCTTTCATTTGCTTTTCAAAACTTATAGGTGATGGCATAAAATGATCTTAACATGGTTAGATCAGATCGAACCATCTGCTTTTTAAAACTTACAGGTGTTGGCATAAACAATCTTCACATGCTTAGATCAGATCTGATCAATGCTTACTATTACATTTTTTTCCTTCTTGCAAAGTGATAGATAGTCCTATTATGGAGATCACTTCCTATGTTTTAGATACAATTTCTCATAATATTTTGGATGGATACTTACACATTCTATGATTCTGCAGGCACAAGTTTCAGTTTCAGATGTTTCCAAAGATGAGTTAGCTGCAAAGGTAAGTTATTTGCAGCTATATCTTCTTGATCATTAGGATAATTTAGAGTTTAGCGGTGCTAGACTTTTCAAAAGAAGAGCTTGTGCAACTCAGTATGGACTTTTTATGTGGTTTGATGGTTTGTTATCAGTTGGCAGCAGCTGAAGCAGAGGCGGAAGCTTTGAGGAGAGAGCTGGCAGGGAGGAGAGGTGATAAACAAGTAGATCTTGCAAAGCTGAAGCCAGCAATACCTGAAAAACGTATTGATGGGATAGGATATCGGGAAACTATTTTGCCAGCAACAGGAAAGGCTATGGGTAATCGCACTTGGATCCCTATAGAATTTTTCATTTCTCCAAGGGAGTGGAGAAAACAATATATCTGCTCATCCTTTTCTTCTTTTGACAGAGGCCTTTATTTTAACCCATTGTTTTCTTCTTATTGACTATAACTGAATAGTTCTTTCACATTGTTTCAGTTACTGCAATTTGTACTTTGTTGCAATCCCAAGTAATACCTCCCATATGCATTTGTTATGCTCCACTCTTCATTTGGAATGTGTCAAGGAAGTGAATCAAAAGAGTACAGAGTATAATAGAACAACGAGATTCTCAGCAGAGTATGTGATGGGCTTTCTGCTGACATTATCCCAACACTGTTGATTTTTATCAAACTACACCTAGATGTCATAGTGAATATGTTAGATGTAGAGAATATATATTATATTAATGTTGCACCAAATACATGATAGGAATCCTGTTGCCACAAAATCTAGCAGGCCTTGGAGAGGGGTACCCTACAAGTCTTATTACTAAACCAAGAGACAACAATGGGGTTGCAATATCCCCAGTTTCCTAAGTCACTTAGGAAATATTACAATTTTGACAATGGCAATATTTGTCAATTTTGACTTAGGAGAAAGGACAAAATTGATTCCTTAGTGGGTTGTGAGGGCCACAAAGAGGGAATTCACACTCCCTTAGGAATAACGCACTTGTGGAAAAAGGAGAAAGAAGAGGGAGGCTGTACTAGTTGAGAATGGGGCCCACAAGGAGAGAGAGAGGCAGCAAGCATAAATAGAAGATGAGGGGCTTCATTTGGGGTCTTTTGTCATTTTAACTTCAGAATATCAGTTCTCTTGCAGCTGCTTAGCTCAAGTTTACCAGTGCTTCTTAGCACAAGGATTTCTAAGCGGAAATCCAATCCTCTCTTTGGAGAACCTTCAGTGTTGTTGAAGAATGTAACTAGTGTCGGTCTTCATAATTATATTTGGGTCATAATGTAATGTAATTGTCAAAATAAAGAAAAATGAATATTTATTATAAAAGAAAATTGACTTATTAAAGCATGGGTTTCATGCTTGGGTCAATGGTCATTAGGTCAAAGCACCCATTGAGTGCTCTAGGATTTTTATATTGTGTCAATGTTTAAATCAATGTATTCTAGACCCTTCTTGGGCTGCTTTCAAGAAAGAAAAATTATTTTTATGTGTCTTATCTACTTTCCACCAATTCGGCTTCCTCACTTAACAAGTCAGCTTCAATCTCATCAAGTTGGCCTCAAAATTACAGACTCCAACCACTATATATAGCAAAGGTACTCGGCCTATTTAGAAGATATTCAATTGAAGAAGAAGATCTGAAATTCGGCCATCAATCAAGGAATGCAAAGGGTAGAAAGAAGGTCTTTTTGGCATCTACAAAAGAAGACTAATACAACTAAGAAGGAAAAGAATTTTTGGAAGACGAAATTTCTGTCTCTATTGCAACTACAAGGCTGAAGGTACAAATATATTTCTGAGTGCAAGAACAAGTTGAGATTCTGGAAGGATTAGGGGAAATAAGCTATCGTATGGAAGCTCACTTGGTGGAGGGAATCTTTGTCTAGGTCTATAGGTCCTAGTTTTTGGTAGAATCGGATGTGCTCTAGCCATGAAAATTGGTGGAGAGGCTAAGGCACATGAGTTCTAAAGAGTCCAGAAACTGTTTGGTGAAATTCCTCATGGATTGTATTTTATTAAAATACTTAATATTTTTAATGGGATTCCTAAGTCTAAACTTAGGAAAATTAAAGTATTAATGAGTATGAATTAAAATATGGTGAGAATGTTCTAGAAAGCGGATCAAGTCAAGATTTAATCTTTGCCATTTATTAGAGACTTAATCTCGGCCGTTGAAGTCTCAACGAGAAAAGTATAAGAAGGAGGCTTGGGGTTCAGGTGAAACACACATAGAGTTGATTAGTCAGTTCGATTTTCCTAGGGTAGGGTTTGCTAGGGAATTCGAACCAGTGATCAAGCAGTGAGGATCAAAGGAAGTACTGGAAGGAAGTGATTTCTAGTTCCAATGAATATACGTCAGAGAAGACAGTGAAGGATAATAGAGCCAACGATGTGCCAAGGAAGGACACCGCGACAACTGGAGGAGGTTGACGCAGTGGGACAACGCAACAACTGGAGGAGGTTGACACAGTGGGACAATGCAACAACTGGAGGAGGTTGACGCAGAAGTATTGAGGGATAACAAAGATTAGTGCCATGAATCACTGTGGGTGATTGGCAGGAGAAATCTCGATTTCTCAGCAGCAGAAGCAGCAAAAACCAAGGTTGACGCAGTCAGAGGGAGTCTCCACGCAGAAGTCACGCAGTGACTGCATAGGCTCATGCAAAGTCTGCGCAATGGGTCATCCAGGCACTGGGGACAATATAAAATCTCCAAAATCAGTGTGAGAGAAATTCTTAGTTATCTTCTCTGAGTGGGTTGCCATTTTCTTTGGGGCATCCAAATTGTATTCATTTGTATTCAGAAATTTACTACCAATAATAGAAACCCTCAGAGCTGCTGCACCGGTTTTTCCACATTGGGTTTTCCGGGGATGACTGTCCAAAAACAAGTGCATAAATGTGATTGTTCATATGATGATGTTTCTCTTGCCTTTCAATTTTTAGTTCTTAATTTGTGAAGTCTGCAGCTGAATTTATTTTGATATTTATCGAAGCATTGGTGAATAACTTATTGTAAACAAGTAGGAGAAATAAATCAATTATTGCAACAAAATTTTCACATGGTATCAGATTGAGGTCCAAGCAAGATGGAAGCAAAGAAAAAGAGCATGGAGAACAATAAGGATTAGAATATTTCTGAATTAGCTTCGAGGCTGGAAGAGAAATTTGCTTGCTTATCGAGTTCTGCATCAGCTGAGGATTGGTACATTGATAGTGGGGCTTCAACTCATATGACTCGAGAACGAGAATGTTTCTTGAGCTATCAGGAGGAACAAATGAACTTCCAAATCACAACGACCCAAATTAGATTCTAATCAATGGTCCAGATCATTTTGGCTTGATCCTCGTCTTCTTCTAGAAGTTTCACCCACAGTTTGATTAATACCCTTTAATTATTTTAATTTCCTAAGTTTAGACTTAGACACCCATTAAAAATAATTAATTATTTTAATAAAACTCTCTGGGTGGAATTTCCCAAAACGATTTCTGGGTATTGTGGAATACATGTGTCCAAGCCTCCCTGCAAATTTTGAGGCTTAAAGCACATCTGATGCTACCAGAAATCAACATTCCCTCTTAACAAGGAACGTGCTCTAGTAATGCAACCTGCTGAAGCATCACCCTGAATCTGTAACATCTCCCTCTGCGCTGCTGATATCTAACATCACTGCCCATCAACTACTGTGCAAATGTTGCATTTGTACTACTGCTCACCTTGCCACTGCCAATACTGCATTTGTACTGCAACTCCCTCTCAAATTCTGCATCTGTACTGCTGCTGGCACTACCACTGCCAATACTGCATCTCACTGCAACCTTCCCCAACTGCTGCTAGTACCACATCAGCAACAAAAAGGCATCCAAAATTACTGAACAGGTGTTCAACATGATGCATTTGTTGCTGGAGTTCTGTCTGATGCTAAACTCTATGCTCACTCTCTGAAGCCTCTGCACTGCTGTTGACTTTGCACTGTGCCAACTACGTTGCTGCCAATTCTGCTTTGCGTTGCTTAGTCTCTGGCGCTCCTAGCCACTGCAACTGTCACTAGTCCATCCTGCTACTTCTGATTTGGGCTCCCATAGCAAGGTATTGATCCAAGAGGTGGATTCCTCAAGGATCCTGCCCAACTGTAGTTCTTTCGAACTATAGTTCTATATCACCCCACCTTTGGGTGATCATGGCAAACTTCTCCTCCACGATCTGTGCGGATGCAGCCTTCGGATCATGCTTCTCATCCCTGTCCTTCTTCTTGAGAGGATAATGTGTAGCATAGTTATTTATTTGTGGTAGCATTGGATGTGCTCTATCCATGAAAATTGGTGGAGAGGCTAAAGCACATGAGATCTCCAAAACCCAGAAACCGTTTTGGAAAAATCCATCCGGATGAAGATCTATTAAAATAATTAATATTTTTAATGAGTTTAAAAATATTAATGGGTATTAATAAAGATAAGGATGAGAAGCTTCCAAAAGATAAGGATCAAGTCTATTTTAATCTGAGTTGTTGATTAGGGACTTAATCTCGGCCATTGATTCATCAACAGGAAAAGTATAAAAGGGGACTTGAGGGTCAGTCAGAGATATACAGAGGGAGACCAGTTAGTTCGATTTTGGGAGCAGGGTTTGCTGAGAAATTCGAACTAGAGGTCTAGATTACAGCAAGAGGTAGCGAGTACGGAACAGAGAGCCAAGAACAGTACCAAAAGATCAATGCAGATATTAGAGAGACAGATGCAGAGCCTCTTAGGTAGACGTAGAGGCAGCAGGACCGCGCAGTCACTGGAGGGCCTGCGTGGGTGATGCAGAGAGGCAGAAGCTGACGTAGAGGGTTTGGGAGCTGCGTAGAGGCCAACAAGTCTGACGCTGAGTCTGGGGGAGGTGTTGGAGAAATTTTCTCTGTTGGGTAAGTCAGTTTGGCACCCAGTTGTACTCAAGAATAGCTTATTAATAAAATCCTCCTTTGCTGCACCAGTTTTCCCGCATTGGGTTTTTCCGGGGACAATTGTCCAAAATATATGTGTTTGATTCTAGTGCATGTATTTATTTCTGTATTATGGTGTGATATCTGCAACAAAATTTATTTTAATGTTTACTGAAGGGTTTTCGTAAATAACTTATTGCAAAATAAGTAGGTAAAATAAATCAGTTGTTGCAGTGATAGAACTTTCACTTGGTATCAGAGGGAGTAATCAGAGACAGGAAGGGAAAATCAATTATGGGTCGAGACCATGATGTAGAGGCATCTATGTCAGGAGACTCGCACAGATTTTCAGAAAATTGCACAAGAGACAGTAATTTAGATTTCTCTATGTTGGCTTCCAGATTGGAAGAAGAAGTTGCTTGTGTGACTAGCTCTGCATTATCATAGATATGGTATATAGATAGTGGAGCCTCCTGGCATATGGCAGGAAATGGGAATGTTTCTCAGATTATTAGGAGGAAAGGATGAATTTTCAGATCATCATGGGGAATAAGGCAAAGTGTACTCCAGTAGGGAAGGGTACCATAGTTTTTCAAATAAAAATGGGAGAGCGGTTCCATGCTACCAATGTGCTGCATGTATTAGGACTAGGGATGAACTTACTTTCCATATCGCAACTTCAAGGCAAGGGTTATGAAGTTTTCTTCATCAAGGAGAAAGTATACGTCAAACACCCGAGCTGGAAAAAGAAAGTGTAGGTCGGGATTAGAAGTAATAGGTTCTACAGATTACAACTAGAATCACCAATGGCACAAGGATTTGAACGAACTATGGCGTAGAAGAATGGGACATTTGCACCATGGAGCTCTGAGAATTCTAAGGAAAACTGTAACAGGAGTTCTGGATCTTAGTACATAACGAGATGATGTATGTAGAGGATGTGCTCTGGGAAAGTATACCAAAGCGACATTTCCTAGAAGTAAAAACAGGGCCAAGAGTGTACTAGGATTGATACACTCAGATATCTATGGACCCATGTCCACTAAAGCTCTTAGTGGTGCTGAATACTTTGTCACCTTCTTCGATGACCACTCAAGGAAAACTTGGATTTATTTTCTGAAAACCAAGGACAAGGTTTTTTGTCGATTCAAAGAGTTCAAAGCTCTAGTGGAGAATTTGATAGGGAAGAAAATAAAAGTTTTGCACTCAGATAATGGTGGAGAGTATGTCGATAAGGACTTCACTGATTTTTGCGCTAAGGAGGGCATCAGAGGAGAGTGGACAACTCCTTACAATCCGGAGCAGAATGGAGTAGCAGAAAGAAAGAACAGGACTATCGTAGAAGCAACTAGGGCCATGATGTATGATCAAGATATTCCAAAGTTCCTGTGGGAAGAAGCATCCAACATGACAGTCAATATTTAGAATAGAACTCCTCATCGGGCATTGGGCAAGATTACTCAAGAGACAGTCTTCACAGGGAAGACACCTGAAGTCAGTCATTTCAGGATATTTGGGAGCTTAGCATATTGCCGCATACCTAAGGAAAAGAGGAAGAAGCTGAATCAAACATTAGAGAAAGGATATCTAGTGGGATATAGCGAGAACGCTAAGGCATACAAGGGAGCAGGAAGGTAGTAGTTTGACGAGATGTGAAGTTCATGGAGAATAGGGCCTTCAGAAAATCTCGAGAGATGCCTTCCGAGGAGCAGTCAAAAGATGAGCCGTTGGTCAAACCACTTCAACCAACGGAAGTAAAGAACTCTTCCTCAGATCAGGAAGAATCACAGGAGGAGGAGGAGCTAACAGAAGCACTTGCTGGCAAAGGAAGAACGATCAGGGAACTTCGTCAGATTCTGCGAGAGAGGATTTCATCGGTGCACCAAAAAACAATAAAAGGGAGCAAAAACAACTAGATAGATAGCAAGCATTAGTAGTTCAGGATGGGGAGCTTGCCAGTTTTCAGGAGGCTTCTCAACATCAGGTTTGGTTGGATGCGATGGTAGAGGAATACAACTCCATTTTGGTGAACGATGTCTGGGAGGTAGTGCCAAGGCCTCAAGACAGATCGGTGGTAGGTTCGAGATGAATCTACAAGATTAAATATGCTGCAGACAACAGTGTGGAAAAATACAAAGCCAGGTTTGTGGCTAAGGGGTATGCTCAAAAGGAAGGAATTGACTACGAAGAGACCTTCGCCCCAGTAGCCAGGTATACATCTATTAGAACCGTGATATCTCTTGCCGCACAGATGGGATGGAAGATTCATCAGATGGATGTCAAAACGACATTCCTGAACGAGGTGATAGAAGAGGAGGTATACATTGAACAACCAGAAGGCTTTGAGACACATGAGAAGAAATCTCATGTATGCAGATTGAAGAAAGCCTTTTATGGGCTGAAACAGACACCTAGAGCATGGTATGGTCGAATTGATGGCTACTTGCAGAAGATGGGATTTGTCAAGAGTGACGCAGATCCAAATCTCTACTATCTGGTTGTAGAGAATGAGCCTCTAATCCTAGTATTACATGTGGATGATCTCTTCCTGACAGGATTATCTAGGCTCATCGGGGACTGCAAGAAGAATCTAGCCACATAATTTGACATGAAGGATTTGGGACAAATGCATTATTTCCTGGGGTTGGAAGTTTGGCAGCAAAAGGGGGAGATCTTTCTTGGGCAAGGGAGATATGCTACAGAAATTCTGAAGAGATTTAGGATGCAGGATTGTAGACCCATGGACTCTTGTACACCAAGAGTGAGGATATCAGATTGAGTGGATTTATTGATGCAGATTGGGCTGGAAGTTTAGTGGATTGGAAAAGTACCTCTGGGTACTATTTCAACATTAGATCGGGAATGACCTCCTGGTGCAGTAGGAAACATAAATTTGTAGCTCTGAGCTCGGCTGAAGCAGAATATATGGCTACAAGTACAACTTCGTGCGAAGCCATATGGCTTAGAAAACTGCTTGTGAACCTATTCAGAAGAAAGATTGAGGCGACCAGGATCATGTGTGATAATGAGAGTTGCATCAAGCTCTCTGAGAATCCAATATTTCATGATCGGTCAAAGCATATTGATATTTGGTGTCACTTTGTCAGAGACTGTGTCCAGCGAGGAGTTGTGCAGTTGAGCTACACTCCTACAAGAGAACAGGTGGCAGACATCCTTACTAAGGCCCTTGGAAGAACCAAGTTTGATTATTTCAGGGAGAAGATGGGGATGATAAAGAATCCATTCTAGTAGCAAAAATGGGTATGATGTTGCAATGTAGTAACAGTCAGCAGTTTCACGATGCAACATGATGAGAAGGAGTTTGCAGTGCAGATGCAGTGTTGGGAAGATGGACCAACAACCACACGGATGCAGAGGGAGTTGTAGTACAGATGTAGCAGTGGCAGTGATAAAGCCATGGGTAGCGATACAAGATGCAGTAGTGCAAAGGATGTTGGGGAGGGAGGCTTAGCATTAGCACAGGTACCGGTGTCGTATGATCAGAGTAATGCTTACTATGGAGTATTACTAGAGCACAGTTCTTGTTAAGAGGGAGTGTTGATTTGAGGTAGCACCAGATGTGCTCTAGCCATGAAAATTGGTGGAGAGGCTAAAGCACATGAGATCTCCAAAACCCAGAAATTGTTTTGGAAAAATCCATATGGATGAAGAGTTATTAAAATAATTAATATTTTTAATGAGTTCCTAAGTCTAAATTTAGGGAAATAAAAATATTAATGGGTATTAATAAAGATAAGGATGAGAAGCTTCCAAAAGATAAGGATCAAATCTATTTTAATCTTAGCCGTTGATTAGGGACTTAATCTCGGCCGTTGATTCATCAACAGGAAAAGTATAAAAGGGGACTTGAGGGTCAATTGGAGATATACAGAGGGAGACCAATCAGTTCGATTTTTGGAGCAGGGTTTGTTGAGAAATTCGAATTAGAGGTCTAGATTGCAGCAAGAGGTAGCGAGTACAGAACAGAGAGTTAGGAACAATACCAGAAGATCAACACGGAGATTAGAGAGGTAGACTCACAGGCAGCAGGACTGCGTAGTAACTGGTGGGCTTGCGTCTGTGACGCAAAGAGGCCCAATGCAGACGTAGAGAGGCAGAAATTGACGCAGAGGTTTTGGGAGTTGCGCAGAGGCCAACAAGTCTGATGCTGAGTCTAGGGGGGGTGTTGGAGAATTTTTCTCTGTTGGGTAAGCCAGTTTGGCACCCAGTTGTACTCAAGAATAGCTGATTAATAAAATCCTCCTCTGCTGCACCAATTTTTCCGCATTGGGTTTTTCCTGGGACAATTGTCCAAAATATTTGTGTTGATGTATTTGATTGTTGTGCATGTATTTATTTCTGTATTATGGTTTGATATCTGCAACAGAATTTATTTTAATGTTTACTGAAGCGTTTTCGTAAATAACTTATTGGAAAACCAGTAGGTAAAATAAATCAGTTGTTGTAATAATAGAATTTTCATAGTAGTGACCAAGTTTGCCACATCGGAAGCACTTGATCTTCGAAATATCTTTCTTCTTCTTCTGCTGCTCTTGCCACCCCTTAGATGCGAGGGCTGCATTTTCAGACTCCTCCTTCAGCTTCGTCCCACTGCTGCTGCTTCTACTGTCAAGTTTGCACTTGTCTATGTCTCTCCTCATCTCTTCCTGCTGAAGAGTGGCCCACATCCCTTCCCAATCTGGCAATATTTCTCCTCACAGGATGCTTTGGACAAACACTTTCCATTCTTCTAAGACTGAATTTAGAGCCAGCCTTACCATCTCGGTAGGCTGAGGTGTTGACCCCACAACTACCAACTCGTCTCGGGTTTACTAAATCTTTGTAAGGAACGGATCAATGCATTCCCCCTTCTGCATTTGCGTGGATCTCATCTTCTGCTCCAAGTACATCTTTCGTTGCTCGGAAGATCCCCGATATAGCATGGACAAGGCATCCCACATCTCCTTGGTAGTCCCTTTGCCTGAGATGTGACATACTACATGATCCTTTACTCCGTCGAGGATCATCCGCTTAGCCTTCGCCATCTCTCCTTTGTACTTTTTGAGTAGATTTGGATCTGCGGGCTCAGCTACCACAGTATTGACATAGATCTTGAGAAAATGTTCACCCAAAAGGCATGACATCCTTGCCTTCCAGATCACATAGTTGGATGCACGATCCAGCCGATCCAGATCTCATAACCAATTGGCTGCTATCTCTGCCAACAAAAGTATCGAACTGCTTCCTCCCTCCTCTGCGCAGCATTGCTTCCTCTCTCCTCTGTGCAACACTGCTCTAGCCTACGCACTCCCTGCTGGAGTTAGTAGATCTTCTCCTCTCTGTTGTTGCTCAGCAATAGAGAAATCGAATTCCCTGGCTAGGAATTCTCTGAAGGAAGAAATTCCCTCAACAGTGTCTCCCTTCTTCCTTCTGACAATTTTCCACCCCAGCAACTGTTGCAAAAAAGCCCCATCACACCAAAAACCTCCTCTTCGCTGAAGCTTCTGCGCTGCTCCCACTAACACTCGCAAACTTCGATATGGAAGTCTTACCTCTCCGTCAACTCACTCACAGAGAGACCTTCCTCGAAAATCTTTGCCCTTCTGGCCTGGACTACGCAATCCCTTTGGGGATTCAATTTGTTGCCTACGCAGTACTTCCGACCTTCCTTCTCTTCAACGTTGGGCTCTTTCGACTCTGCTCTCTTGCTTCACCTGCCACTCTGATACCATGTGAAAATTCGAATACTCAAATCACCACTACAACAACTGATTAAGTTCCTTCTATTTGTTGATTACTAAACAATTTATTTACTGTTTCCTACTGTAAACATCGAAACTAATTTACTATAGTGTTCACCAATTAAATTATCAGCGGAAACAAGAAACTTAGTAGGAAGGAAATACACAACACATTACACCGTTATTTTTGGACAAATGTCCCTGGAAAAACCCAATGCGGGAAAACCGGTGCAGCAGCTGAGGGTGTGTATTATTAAGCATCTGTAATTCTAAGTACAATTTGTTGGATGCCCAACCCGCTATCCGATATAGAGAGAAACTGGGAAAAACAAATAGTGAGATGATCTCACCCTGTTACTGGAAGAACCGACTTTGATCTTGCTGGAAATGAGCCTTCTGCGTCAGCCTCTGCGCAGAACTGCGTCAACCCCACACAGTCTCTGCGTCACCTCTGTGGGGACTGCGCTGCCCCTCCTTCTGATCCTCTGTTGGCTAGAAACTTTAGCTCTCAGTCTCCCAGTCTCACACCCCGGCTCCCTGCGTCTGAAACTTGATTTTGTCAGCAGGAATCTAATCTCCCTCTCAGGGTCTGCTTGCCACAGCGTAGCTCTGCGTTACCTAGCGTCAGCCTCTCTGGACGTCATTCTACCCTCTCTTGTACTCTCTGGCCTAGAAAAAACCTCCCTTCGGATATTATCTCTGCCACTCACTGCAAAAGATCACTTCAAATTCCTCTTCCGGCAATTGTTGTGCTTCAGAAATTCGATTTTCTGATCTCCACTCAATGTGTTTTCCAAATGCCCATCAAGTCTCCTGTTATAATCCTTCAGTTGAGAACCAACGACCCAGATTAGATTCTAATCAATGGTTAAGATCATTTTGGCTTGATCATCGTCTTCTTCTAGAAGTTTCACCCACAATTTGATTAATACCCTTTAATTATTTTAATTTCCTAAGTTTAGACTTAGGCACCCATTAAAAATAAATAATTCTTTTAATAAAACTATCTCTGGGTGGAATTTCCCAAAACAATTTTTGGGTATTATGGAATATATGTGTCCAAGCCTCCCTACAAATTTTGAGGCTTAGAGCACATCCGATGCTATCAAAAATCAACATTAACTTATTCCTAATTTAGAGGAAGAGGTTGAGAGAATTTCTCGACCATCACCAACAACTCATAAACGAACATTACAAATATAGGATGTAAGCATTAATTGCAAGTTCCCCTCTTAGTGCTTACATTACATAAATTTATTGAAACCACCCGTAAACAACAAAATACACAATCATTCTTTAATTGGTTTACAACTTATCTGTATAGGCTCCATCAAGTTGCCTCATAACCCTCGTAAAGGTGTAGTCGGCAAGTTGGATTCCCGAGTTCCACTCTCGAACTCCCAAATCAAGGACCTCCCGAAGTCAATTACTGAACAACGTCCCAAGCCGTCGCATAACCTCATTAGAAGATCACTCCCACGTCTTGAACGAATGAGGGATCCTTCCTTAGATCCACAACTGCCATACCATCTCAACAACCATCCATGTTGAGCCTTTTCACTGAACTATAACTGTTCTAAAAGAGTTTGAGAGGTTAAAATTCTTCATTGACTTCATCATCATAATTCAATGAATATTCATCTGTGGCTATATTTTCTAATTCTTTCCCTTTTAACAAATCATTGGCACGACTTCTGCAATTCCATGATGTATGCCCAATTTTTCTGCAATAGTAGCATTCAACTTCACTTTTGTTTGCATTTTTCTTTCTCATCCTCTTTTTTGTAAACAATGCATTTTCAATTTGAGAGTTCTCTTCTGTATCCTCTGGTTTTAGTCTCTTTTCCTCTGCCATAAGTGTTGCAATTGTCTTATCCATTTTTTGTGAAGACATTTGACTCAAAGTGAAGACAACATTACTATAACTTGAAGTAAGACTATTTAGTAAATTATTTAGTAATATTGCTTTAGCATCTTCATCCTCCACCTTTGCACCAACTTTAGCTAATTGTCTTAAAAGAGACATTAAATTATTTACATGACTAGACATAGATATCTCCTTATTCATTTTAAGTCTAAATAATTGCAACTATATGGAAAAATTTCCATTTGTAGCTTTTACACCAAATAGCTGAATCAAATGTTCCCATATTTCCTTTAGATGGTTTAGTGAGATCTACAAGATGTAATTGCGAATCTGAAAGAGCAAGTCCAATAATGGACTTAGCTTTGTCATCTCTATTTTGCCATTCAATTAACTGTGTGGCATCTGTAGGTGCCACTTCTGAACCATTCACTATGTTGATTTGAGGTAGCATTGGTTGTGCTCTAACCATGAAAATTGGTGGAGAGGCTAAAACACATGAGATCCCCAAGACCCATAAATGGTTTGGGTAGATTCTAACCGGTTTGGGAGATATTAAAATAATTAATATTTTTAATGGAGTTCCTAAGTTTAAACTTAGGAAAAATAAAATATTAATGGGTATTAATATAAAACTGGGTTAGAATGTTCCAAAAATCATGGTTCAAGCCAAATCTAATCTTAGTCGTTGATTAGAGATTTAGTCTCAGCAGTTGATGGACCAACGAGAAAAGTATAAGAGGAGGCTTGAGGGTCAGTTGGAGAACACTCCAAAGTGATCAGTCATTCTATTCTCTAGAGCGGGGTTTGCTAAGAGAGATAGAATCAGTGATCAGCGGCGAGGGGCAGTGAATACATAGCAGAGAGGCAGAGTTGGTACCAGAGAGGCATGCAGAGCCCAGAGAGGTTGACGTTGAGGCAGCTGGAGGCTACGCAGAGGCAACCAGGAGCTGCACAGAGCCAGAGAGGCCAGCATGTGAGACGCAGAGGGTCCAGGGGCTGATGTAGAGGCTCCAGAAGCACGCAGAGGCACCACAAGCTAACACAGAGGCTAGCAGAGCTGACGCAGGGCCTAGAGGCAGCGTTGGGAGGATTGCATGGGACAAATTGGGAGTTGTTGAGCCAGATAGGGTGACGCAGTCCCTATCAGAGTGACGCAGAGCAACACAAGCTACAATTATTGTTGTGGGATCGTTCATCCGGTGATTTATCAGCCAGAATATCTGTCTCCAAGTGAGAGGTACTACTGCCGAGGGTATTCTTTGTTGGGTGAGCCATTTCTGGCACCCTGGTTGTATTCTGAAAACTGCATAATAATAAAAACCCTCTGAATAGCTGCATCGGTTTTCCCGCATTGGGTTTTTCCGGGGACATTGGTCCAACAATAACGATGTCACTTGTGTGCTTGTTTTCTTTCAGTTGATGATCTGTAGATGTTTATACTGTACTTGTGTGTATTTAGAGTATTTACATGGTAAATAACTTGTTAAGTAATTAAACAAGTAGGAAGAAATAAACCAGATAGTACAGGAAGAATTTCTAATGGGTTAAACTTAGAAATTCCAACATGGTATCAAAACGTAGTTTCAGATCACGAGATAACTGAAGGCATCAACTAGTAGAGCAGTAGCAGCAGATTCAACTGTCCCGAGTGACAGCGCTAATCCATGCAGAAGGCGACAGAGGAAGAAGTGATGCAGAGAGATTGCGTCATCATTTTGGGCCAGAGAAAGGCAGCACAAAGGCTAAGGGAGGTAGAATCAGGCTCACGTAGAGCCACACAGAGGCCAGGAGGGCTGATGCAATTGACTTAGGGCGCTGATTTACCAGTGCCAGGATTGCGCAGAGCCAAGTGGATCAATCCTTCAGTTACTGGGGTATAGGAGGCTGCAGGTAATTTGCGGAGGACGCTGGTGGGGTATTGTGGTCAGAACAATACCTAACAGGGCAAGACCAAGGAGGAGGGAGTTGCTGACGAGGCAAATTTCTAGCCAAGGAATCCGGATCAGTGGTGCAGTTGCACAAACGATCGGAATGGGGCAACTTGACGTTGGTAGAGGGATTTCCAGAAGGGAAATCGAAACTCAGAGGGAGTCGAAGCAAGAACTTCGAGACGGGAAGTTGAGAGACTCAGAGGAGTCAAAAGAAGAGCAACGCGATGGCCGTGAATGGGCTGAGAGATCAGGATAGGCAAGACGGAGTGTCCAACTTTGTGGTCTGGAAAGCCAGGATCTTGTCCATTCTAGACAGATATCACATCAAGGACTTCGCCTTGAAAACAATAACAATCCTAGTTGAACCAATGGAAAATGAGAAGTACGAGGAGGCAATGGCCAGGGCGAAGTGCATCATCCTTGATGGGGTCAAGGATCATGTGGTGCCGCATATTGCCGAGAAGGACACGACAAATGAGATGTGGGATGCCCTGAAGAAATTGTACCAGCATACTTTCGTGCAGAGGAAGATGTTACTTGAAAATCAGCTGCAGTCATACCAAATGCAGAAGGGAGAGCAGATAGATGTCTTCCTCTATCGATTGAAGGAGATTTGTGACTAGCTAACTTCCATAGGGGCCACGTCGGATGAGGCATTGATGGTGAGGACCGCATTGAACGCAGTCTCAGAGGATTGGGAGGTATTTGTTCAGAACATATTGGGTAGGATGAGCCTTTCGGATTGGGAGGAATTGTGGGCTGCTCTTCGTTAAGAAGAGATTAGACGGGTGACCAAGGCGGGGAATAGCGGCAAAGGAGTCAGAATCAAGAAGGAGGAAGAAGAGGATGTGGCTATAGCATCTGCGAGAAAGTAGGAGAAGAGAAAGAAGAACCTCTCCAAGGTCAAGTGCTTCCATTGTGGGAAATTGGGTCACTTTGTGAACCAGTGTCTTAGGAAGAAGAGTAAGGGAGAGGCTTCTGAGACCAAGGTAGCACCAGCGAGGGCGGAGAAAGAAGTCAAGGAGGATGACGATTGTGCCATGAGTGCTCATATGCCACTTGAGAAAAAGTGGGGAGACATCGAGCTATAGTCAGGAGGACTACAGGCGATGAGGGGCAGGATCCTTGAGGTACCCAACCTCTTGGATTATACCTTGCTATGGGAGCCCCGAAGAGGAGTAGCAGGACTGGCGGATGTCGGTAGAGACGGATGCGGATGGAGCGTCAGAGAGTCCAGGAGTCCCTGGGACAGCGTGAGGCTAGCAGGCTGCAATAGTGCGAGAGGCACGGACGTGCTACACCAGTGCAGGATGGCACAGAGAGGTGTGCAACAGTGCGAGATGCGGGGGATGTTGCAGCAACGCAGAGTTCAGTAGAGGGAGCACTTGTTAGCGACAGATGGAGCTTTAGCATCGGGAGTGTTTCTAGCCTGACAAGGATGTCAGATGTTGGGTGGATCAGTTACTTACTTCTCAGTAACTGAGTTGTAGTGCAACAACAATATGCAGTAGCACGATGCAGCATGATGAGAGGGGATGCAGTGCTAGGAGTATGGACCAGCAACAACACAGATGCAGAGGGAGCTGTCGTACAGATGCAGAAGTGGCAGTGGTAGGGCCATGCGCAACAATACAGGATGTAGTAGTGTAGAGGATGTTGGGCAGGGAGGCCTAGCATCAACACAGAAACCGGTGCTGGATAATAAGGGTGATACTTAGAATGGAGGATTACTAGAGCACAGTCCTCGCTAAGAGGGAGTGTTGATTTGAGGTAGCATTAGATGTGCTCTAGCCATGAAAATTGGTGGAGAGGCTAAAGCACATGAGATTTCGAAGATCTAGAAATGGTTTGGGCAGATTCTAACCGGTTTGGGAGATATTAAAATAATTCATATTTTTAATGGAGTTCCTAAGTCTAAACTTAGGAAAAATAAAATATTAATGGGTATTAATATAAAACTGGGTTAGAATGTTCCAAAAGTCATGGATCAAGCCAAATCTAATCTTAGTCATTGATTAGGGATTTAATCTCGATTGTTGATGGACCAACGAGAAAAGTATAAGAGGAGGCTTGAGGGTCAGTTGGAGAACACACCAGAGTGATCAGTCATTCTATTCTCTAGAGCGGGGTTTGCTAAGAGGGATAAAATCAGTGATCAGTAGCGAGGGGTAGTGAATACATAATAGAGAGGCAGCGTAGAGCCAGAGAGGTTGACGCAGAGGCAGCTGGAGGCTACACAGAGGCAGCCAGGAGCTGCGCAGAGCCAAAGAGGTCAGTGTGTGAGATAGAGAGGGTCCAGGGGCTGATGTAGAGGCTCCAAAAGCTGACGCAGAGGCTAGCAGAGCTAACGTAGGGCCTAGAGGCAGCGTTGGGAGGATTTCGTGGGAGGGACTAGGAGCTGGTGAGCCGGATAGGCTGACGCAGAGCAGCAGAAGCTGCAGTTGTTGTTGTGGGATCGTTCATCTGGTGATTTATCAGTCGAAATATCTATCTCTGAGTGAGAGGTACTACTGCCAAGGGCATTCTCTGTTGGGTGAGCCATTTCTGGCATCCTGGTTGTATTTTGAAAATTGCATAATAATAAAACTCTCTGAATAGTTGCATCGATTTTCCTGCATTGGGTTTTTCCGAGGACATTGGTCCAAAAATAACGATGTCGCTTGTGTGCTTGTTTTTTTTCAGTTGATGATTTGTAGATGTTAATACTGTACTTGTGTTTATTTTCAGTATTTACATGGTAAATAACTTGTTAAGTAATTAAACAAGTAGGAAGAAATAAACCAGATAATATAGGAAGAATTTCTAACGGGTTAAACTTAGAAATTCCAACACACTATGCCCCGCAAATTTTTCCTCATTAATTGCATTTGAATTTTTACTTTCCCAGAGGGAGAATTTAGACCACTGAATTTTTTAAACCACGAACTCCATGATGAAAGAAGAAAACTAAATACCTTTTAAACTTTAGCACCGATGTACCCTTCTACAATTAAAAAATGCTTCGGTTTCTTTGTGAAAGTGGCATGCTTCGGATGGAATTCGAACAAGACAAAACAAAGCAACACTGTACAGTGAACTTGTGGAAAGAAAACAGTCAACGCTCCACGGCTTATTCTAACTCACGATGACTACAAGGAACCTCCGTCGCACCAGTCTCCAACATAGCCTCTAATCTACGCCTCCAACACTCGAACACCTTTAAAGTTGACCACCACACACGCTGAGAAACGAGAGCATCTACCTTCTTATACCCTGCGAATGAGTTCCATTGAAAAACTCATTTACTCTACATGGCTTACATAATATTAGGTAATTTTGCTTCCAATTTTATACGATAAGCAGATGCATTCATGTCTGGAGCACTACTGTTATGAAGAATGTCGGAAACTCAAACTCATGATGATGCTTCTTGTCGCATTCTCTACGACAACCTCCATAGCGCACTAGTCTCCAATCTACTACAGCTGACAACAAGCTCCTCCAATCCCACTATTCCACTCTCCAAAACATTCGATTACAGTATACTGTCTACACTCTGCCTTAGACGGTACAAAAACTAGGATCAACGATACTCCAACACTCCACGACGCACCATTTGAAATCCTCTCCAAAAGGAGTTCACCCAAACTACATTCATTAAATGCGATATCTTATTAACCAGAAAAATACAAAATTGCCATAGGACCCAACTCTTATCTAGGAAACACCCTGTCAAATTCCCTCTGAAAGAAGTTCGCCCACACTACCAGCGCAAGCCCAACGCTCTGATACCATGTTAAAAAATGGTTGAGAGCACTCATATATTTCACACAAAGGTGTATGCCTCAACACAGACATATTACATTTAGAGATTACTCTATAATATAGAGTTTGTGAGATCAAATTTATTCCTAATTTAGAAGGAGAGGTTGAGAGAATTTCTCAACCATCATCAATAGCTCATAAACCAACATTACAAATATAGGATGTAAGCATGAATTCTAAGTAATTTATTGCCAGATTTCCCACTAAACTTAGGAAAAGTGGGCTTTGAGGTTCTAGAACACATTTTTTACCCCTCAAAGTGTGTCATAGTAGAAAGTTGAGGGTGAGAGGTGTGATTTTGAGCACACATACCCCATACAACTTCTCTAGACATCACTTATTATGTATTACATTCAGAATTTATTCTAATTTCCACCCTGCAGGAAATTTTAAAAATTAAAAAATGATCCCCTAGACCTAGCCAAATTCCATGAAACTTTACGAGTGATGTAGTATGGTAATATACATTGACTCTACGCACTAAGACTCACCCAAGACCTTGCCATCAAGCCGTACTCCGGCTTTGGGGGAATGCTTGGAGGAAAAAGCTCAATTAAATATTAAATTCTTGGAAGAAAATGATATTTAACTAAGTGAAAAAAACCTCCCAAAGTAGACTCACTTGATAACAAGGTCCCAAGTTACCTAGGCCTGTTACATGACTCAAATTCATCATACTAACATCACTTTACATCATGCCCGTAGGGCTTGTGGAATCTGGGTACAACAGAAGAAGATGAGAAAAGGTAGAGTTAAAAAACTCTAGTGATATGATGATCTTTGATGGTACAAATAGCCTTTGGTACATCCTTGGGCATGGAGTCTTCCAAAAATCTTCCGGTGCCACTCTAGTGGTCAACTTATCTCGAAGAAAACAAGTAGAATTTGGCCATCATAATGAGGTAACTATGATATTGATTATTTGGTATTGGTTATCCAGTTAAGATATGGTTTTGCCGCCTGGAAGAATGTTGTTGTAATGGTTAATGGCAGTTGAATTTATTTACAACTGTTTTTTCTAAATTCAATTCAAAAGGGAACTTGGATTGAATGGAGAGATTTGGGAATCTTCAAAGGAGAATGTGGCAAAGATGTTTACACCATCTTGGCAGAAAAGGGTAGCAACACAAAAGATAACCTAATAGTCTTGTTTCAAAGAAGTTCACTTTCCCAGATGGTTGAAGGAAGCTATGACTAGCTTGACATTAATTGGCTCGATATAATGCCTTTGTTGATGGCCCGAACCCTATCATAGTACATCCAGAAAGGTTGAAGCTCTATTATGATATGATGCAAGATAGGGGCCAATGCAACTACAAGATAAACTAGTAGTTGATGCGTTGTTACAGTTTGAGACAAGTTGAGAGCTTGTGGTCATATCTCCCTTGTTGATAAGGAGTGAGGAATCTCCTTTATGTTTGAGAGGGAGCTAGGATACATTCCCTAATGAAAATGGAATGAGGATCTGCTCTCTAGTTGAGAGGGAGTGATGATGGACATCACATTCTCTTTTCCATGTGTCATGCACTAGGCCAGGACTAACAACTGTACATCTAGTGAAGGCCATGGAGGGAGAATGAAGAATGGGGGATTGGATAAACATCTGAGACTAGTACTCCTTGAGGATTGAGAATCCAAGATAGGTGGTAATCTTGTGGATCGACACTCTTTGAGGATTGGATAGGGTATCCAAGTAAGTGTGGTCGAAGAGGACCGATATTCTTTGAGGATTAGGAATCCAAGATAAGAATAGTCCTAAAAGGACATACCTAGTGAATATCCGGATGGGGGATGTGCCTTGAGAGGTAGTGTGGTGTCTCACGTAAAGCCTCCAAGCATTGTGCTCTGATCTAGTGGAGAGATAGAGCTTGTTAGTCAAGGCCTTGCTATGTTTAACAATGCTGATTTTGATGTTGATGCTTAAAGACAGCTTATCAATCAGACTCTTCTTAAGATAATACTTCAATTTGAGAATCCTTGTACCTCGTGACGCGATTATGAATACCTCCCTAGTTAAGAGGGAGTGTTTTAGAAACTCGGTCTTGATAATGACTTTTGTAATCATGACAATGTATATTTTATATAATTTTTATTTTTTTTATTTGTTGAAGCATGGATTTCATGCTCAAGTCTAGGTCAAAGCATGTTTTTCATGCTCCTAGAGTTTTTTAATTCAAGGAAGAACATTTGTCATGTATTATAGCCCCATTTGGACTCTTTGTAACAAAAGAAAATTTATTTTGTTTAGTCGAAAAGAGTCATTTCGTCCTCCTAGACCAAGTCGACCCTGCCATCACAAGTCGGCTCTACTAGGCACCCTTTCGCTCTCTTGGATGACTATATATAGAAGAGGCCTCATCCTCATTTGAAATACACATGTTCGATCTGAAGTAAGAAAGAAAGAAGTTCGATCTCTACAATTTACAAGAAGAAAGTAAAAGCAAAGGACAAGGAAAAAGGAGAAACCTAATGAAGAAAAGAAGATCCGAACTATTGCACTGTTTTGCTCACACGTGTGAGAAGATTTAGGGTTTCTGTGAATATTGCAGGGCAAAGGTTGCAAACCCGAGTTGCAGACTTAAAGAAGGTCGAGACTTTGACTTGGAATTTGTGAAGGTAGACCATGTTTAACTTGGAGAACTCGGACTTGATTAAGAAAGACTTTTGGAGCGTTGACATGGTGCTTGGTGGAGGTTTGGTCTTTGGGTCTTGGAGGTCTCACTTTGATTTGATTCTATAAGAAGAGAAGAATTCTTTTCGGGTTTTCCCCTTGGAGGGGTTTTCCCTTGACTGGAGCCTATATTTTGTGTTCTTGTGATCTCTATGTTTGGTAATTGCTTGATGAAGAAGAAATAACAAAAGTAATAAAAGGGGAACTAAATATCACAAGTAATTATCATGTAAAGAAATACATTATAATCTATTCTTATATTGATTTTCCAACAATTCCCACCAAATTTGTGAGTCTTAGGGAATGAATCAAACCTGTTGTGCGTGTATCTCTTTTGCATGGAAGCTTCCTTCAGCTGGGTATACGTGGAGCCTAGAGGGGAAGTGAGGTGGGGTATACTCCCCACTCACTTCTAAAGTTTTAACCTTAGACTTTAATCGTATCCCCTAATTAAATTAAATTACATCTTCAAAAAATTCGTGGGCCTCCAAACTTCAACGTGTTTCCTCCTCGAGCTTATTTGGCACTTGGATTTGTGGTCCCTAGGTGGATGCCCCATCAAATCCTAACTCAACCTTTTACTTGGCTTCTATTTTCCACCTCATTTCCACTCCTTTTAACTTGTGGAAATATTTAATTTCTCCACCACTTATTTAATTTCTCGAATTTATTTATACTTTATCCACTAGACTTAGGAAAAGTGGGCTTTGAGGGGGAAATATTAATTTTTTGACCCCCAAAGTGTGTCCTAGAAGAATGTTGAGGTGAAGAGGATGAATTTCGAGTACTCATACACCCTTAACATCGTCTGGCATCACTTATTGACATTTTACATAAGAATTAATTAAAAAATCTCGTCATGCAGGAAATTTTTAATTTTAAAAAAAATCCTATCCAGACTCAGTCAAATTCCACGAAACTTGATAGATGACCTAGCATGGTAATATACATTGACCATAGACACTAAGATGGACCCAAGGCTCAATCTTCATGCCGTCACCCCAACTTTGAGGGTATATGGTAGTGAAAAAAATCAGGTAGTTATTCGTCGCTGAAAAGCGAGAATATTAGCAAAGTGAAGAAAACACTCTAGGGTGTACTCACTTGTTGATCGTGTCACAAGTCTCCTAGATCTGTTATAAAGCTTTATTCGTCATGCTAGCGACATTTTTACAATTCTTCGCAAGGTTGTTGAATTTGAAGATAAATGTAGAGAGAGGAGAGAGAAAGGGGCTAGAATGCCCTGCTGACTTCTGGAATTCTGGAAAATTTTGATGTATACTTTGTATCTTGGGCTATGGAGTCTTCATAACATCTGCTTGTGAAAATTCCTAAACCCGGAATCCTTACTACAACAAACTGATGTTACTTTTCCTACTTGTTTAATCCATGCAAGTTATTTACGGTGTTCTACTATAAATATCGAAGTAAATACAACTGTAGCCTTCACCTAATTAAATTATATGCCGAAACAAGAAACTAAACATGAAAGAGGCACAACACCCATCTACACAGTTATTTTTGGACAAATGTCGATGGAAAAAAACATTGTGGGAAAACCGGTGCAGCAGCTCTGACGGTTTTATTATTATGCGGTAGTAATTTCTGAATACAGCTTCTGGATGCCTTCCCGACAATGCAGTTACAAAGAATATCATTGATAGAGAGATTTGTGAGATTACCTCAGACTATCACTCGAAGTCTTGGCTGATCCAACCCTTGAATGAGCAACCCCTGGCTGCCTTTGCACTATGTCTGCATTAGCCCAACGTCACACTGTCTAGGACCTGTGTCACTCTTCCTGGCTGATCGATTTGCCTCTGAGATTTAGACTTCTACTCTCCCGGTCTCACACCCCGGCTTCTAGTTAAAGAAATCTATGAAAATTCCTAGATCTAACAATCTCAAGAATCCTACTGCAACCAACTGAATCTACTTCTCCTAGATTGTAAAATTAAGTTATAAACTTATTTCAGATTTCTTCATGAAATATCGAAGCAAATTACTGAAGCAACCTACACCAATTAAATATGATTATGAAACATAGAAATTGAGCAAGGAAATAGAAACACATAGGACACAGTTATTTTTGGACAGAAAGTCCCCGGAAAAACCCAATGCGGGAAAACCAATGCAACAACTTTGAGGGTTTTATATTATTAAGCAGTAGTTCTAAATACAATCTCTGGATGCCCTTTCGACAATCCGGTTACAAAGAAAAAGAGAGTGGCGGAAAACTTAGTGAGATTACCTCACTTCACCCGACAAATCCTGACTGATTCGGCAGCTGAACTGACTAATCGGACCGTGGCTACAACTGCACTGCCCCTTCGTAGTAACTGCGTGGAGCTCTCTGAGGCTTTGCGTCAGCTCTGTGTTGGGTCTCACTGCCTCCTGGAGCTTTGACGTCAACCTTCCCAGCTGATCCGGATGCTCCCTGAAAAGTTTCTGATTTCTATAGGAGGACAACTCTTCCTTTGCGTTGGCCCTTCTGGCACTGCATGGGCCCTCCTAGCCCAACGTTAGTCCTCCTTGGGTCTACGCTGCCTCCACTGGGGTGTCTCTGCCTCTCTGCTGAGTATTTGGGGTTCCTGAGAAGATCCTCCAACTCAACTATCCCTACCCTCTTCTGCAAGATATCTCCTCAATCGATTTTTCCTCCTGAGAACTTTTCACTTCAGAAAATCGATTTCTTTATTTCTCTCTATGTTTTCCAAATGACCCTCAAACCCCTTCTCATAGCTTCCTGTTGGACAACCAATGACCTAGATTAAACCATAATCAAAGGCTTAGATCGTTTTGGCTTGATCCGTGGATTTTTCTAGAAGTTTCACCCCTGATTAGATTAATACCCATTAATATTTTAATTTAGCTAAGTTTAGACTTAAGAATGCCATTAAAAGTATTAGTTATTTTAATAAAATCACTTCTCGGTGGAATTTCCCAAAACGCTTTCTGGGTTCTTTGCAAAACTTGTGGCCAAGCCTCCCTGTGAAATTTGAGTCTTAGAGCACATCCGATGCTACCCCAAATCAACAAAATCGAACCCTCCAGCAAATTTCAGACTCCCTCAAGGCTTATGCGCTACCTCTGCGTCAACGTACACTGCCAAAGCGTGGACCTGTGTAGGTTTGCGTTAGCCTCTTTTGGCTCAGTGCTGCGTTTCCTAGATCTCTCTATGCCTCCTCTGCTGAGTATACCCAGATCAGGAGAAATCTCCAACTAGAACTATCCTTGCCCCTCACTGCAAAAGCGCACTTCGAATTTCTCACCAGTAGCTGCTCTGCTTCAGAAATTTGATCTTCTAGACTCTCTCTGCGTGTTCTCCAAGTGCCCCCTAAGCCTCTTCTTATATATTTTTGTTGGATAACTAACGGCCTAGATTAACTTCTAATCAATGGCTTAGATCATTTTGGCTTGATCCTCATCTTCTTCTAGAAGTTATACCCACAATTTAGATTAATACGCATTAATTATTTTAATTTCCTATGTTTAGACTTAGGGTCCTATTAAAAATAATTAATTATTTTAATAAAACTGTGTCCGGGAGGAATTTCTGAAAACGATTTTTGGGTATTGGAGAATTCATGTGTCTAAGCCTCCCTGCAAAATTTGAGACTTAGAGCACATCCTATGCTACCAGGATTCAACACTGCTAAGTGCAACTTAACAGTCTACAATACGCTTTGTTGTGTAATATCTTGAGCTAGTTTATTGTGGAGTTGAGGAGTGTGCATTGGGTTGCAGTGAAGCATGTGCTCAGGTGTCTATGAGGTATAGTGGAGTATGGGATGAGGTATGTTAGGAGAATAGTTTTAAAAACTGGAACTGGTGACTAGACCGGTCCACCTAGTAAATCGGGTTTCAAACCGGAACCGGTCAAACCGGGACTGGTAAGGTCTAAATGAACAAATGTTTAAAAAAATACATTAAATAATTATTTTTTAATGAGAAAACTATTTTTAAGATTTATAACCATGATTCCAAGCCAATAGAGACAAACTATGCAAAGTTTGGTCATTTATATACCATGTAAAGATGAATATCAAAATGGCACCGAGTGTAATACATATAATCGACAAAATACATAAGCAATGAGGCTCTAAATGGCCTATAAAGTCCAAAAACAATGCTACAAGCTATGAGGCCATTGGCCTACTACAAGACAACAAGTCTAGACTTTAGACTCCAGAGTCTATACATGATCGATCATCAAATTCATCACCATTACTAGACACATGATCATCATCATTAGCAGGAGCTACATAGACATTATCTGGTTCAGAATGTAAGGATCCCTCAGCCTCATCTGTGTTGATTTCTGGTAGCATCGGATGTGCTCTAAGTCTCAAATTTAAAGGGAGGCTTGGGCACACATATTCCAAAGAACCCAGAAAGCGTTTTGGGAAATTCTACCCAGAGACAATTTTATTAAAATAATTAATTATTTTTAATGGGACCCTAAGTCTAAACTTAGGAAAATAAAATAATTAATGGGTATTAATCTAACTGTGGGTGTAACTTCTAGAAGAAGACGAGGATCAAGCATAAATGGTATTAGCCTTTGATTAGTTTCTAATTTAGGTTGTTGAATGTCAACGAGGAGATTATTTAAGGAAGCTTGAGGGTCATTTGGGACACATAGAGAGAGTTGATTAGTCAGATTGAATTGCTGAAGCTAGAGGCATCACAGTGATTTGTAGTGATCACTTAGAGAGGGGCAGAGGGAGTTTTGGCTGGAGGATCTTCTCCAGAGCCAAGAATACTCAACAGAGAAGTAGAGAGACACACAAAGGAGGCAACGCCGAGGGCAGAGAGGGTGACACAGAGCCAAGAAGGGCTCATAGAGGCCCCACGCAGAGGCCTCTAGCACAAAAGTTCGAGTTTGCTAAGGAGGCTGACGTTTCTGAGCCAAAAGGGCTGGTATAGGCTTCTAAGGGAAAATCGATTCCTAGTTGAGTTGACGCAAGGCCCACACAGGGGCAATGCAGAAGTAGTCGAGGAATTCATGGTTCAACTGCCGGATCGGCCGAGACTTGTAGTGTAGAGTGAGGTAATCTCACCAGTTTCTTCTGCTAAGTGATTTTCCCTGTAACTAGATTGCTGGGAAGGCATCTAGTAATTGTATTTTGAAATACTTTAGCTTAATAATAAAAACCTTCAGATCCGCTGCACTGGTTTTCCCACATTGGGTTTTTCTGGGGACATTTGTCCAAAAACAACTGTGTCATTTTTGTTGTATCTTTCTCTATTGTTTAGTTTCTTGTTTCGGCATATGATTTAAATGGTGTAGGATGTAGTGTTGTATTTCAATGTTTGTCGTAGGAAACTGCAAATAAATTGTTCATGTAAATCTAAGAAGTATGAGAAATATCATTAGTTGTTGCAGTAGGGATTCCGGGTTTAAGGAATTTTCACATGGTATCAGAGGAGTGCAGGTGAAGCAAGAAGAATAGTGTTAGAGAACCCAACGTTGAGCAGAAAAGGAGATCGAAATAGATGCAGGAGGCAACAGTTCGAATCCCTAGAGGGATTGCGCTGTCCAAGCCAGGGGGGATTTTCGAGGCAGTCTCTCTTTGAGTGAGTCGACAGAGAGGAAGGGCTTCTAGATCGAAATTTTGTTGTGGTAGAGGGAGCAATGCTGAGCCTCAGTGTGAGGAAGAGCCGGTGGGACGCAATTTTTCTGCAGGTCGTTTTGCTGGGCAAAAAGACGAAGAGAAGCACAGTGAGGGAATATTTCCTCAGTAGAGTTCCTGCCAAGAAATCTGTTTTTTTATTGGCTGAGCAACAACAGTAAGAGCAGAGAGTAGTTCGACATTTTCGTGGCAGAGATGGCAACCATTGGGCTAAGAGATCAGGACAGGTTGGATGGGGCATCCAACTACGTCATCTGGAAGGCAAGGATGCTATTCCTTCTAGATGAGCATTCTCTCAAGGCCTATGTTGACAATGTGGTGGCTATGCTTGCAGATTAGGATCTACTGGAGAAGTACCGAGTGGAAATGGGGAAGGCAAAAAGAATGATCCTCGACGAAGTGAAGGATCATGTCATTTGTCACATCGCTAGAAGAGGGACTGCTAAGGAGATGTGGGATGCATTGTCTACGCTATGTCAGGGATCTTCCCAGCAACGAAGGATGTACTTAGAGCAGAAACTGAGTTCTGCACAGATGTAGGAGGGGGAGCACATAGATCTGTTCCTCACGAAGCTTCAGGAGACCTAGGACGAGTTAGCAGTTGTGGGGTCTACACCTCAAGGGTCCGAGTTGGTTAGATTGGCCCTCAATTCAGTCTCAGATGAGTGGCAAGTCTTTGTCCAGAGTGTCCTAGGCCGGGCAAATTTGTTGAATTGGGATGAGATGTGGGAAGCTCTCAAGCAAGAGGAGCTGAGGAGAGACTTGGCCAAGTGTAAGCTTGACAGAAGCAGCAACAGTGGGTCAAATTCCAAGGAGGAGGATGAGAATGCATCCCTTGCATCGAAGGGGCAGTAGGAGCAGCGGAGGTGGAAGAAGGAAGTCTCGAAGATCACATGCCTCAGGTGTGGTGAGATGGGTCACTACGCAACACAATGTCCTCTCAGGAAGAAGGACAAAGATGAGAAGCACGATCCGAAGGCTGCACCCGCAAAGATCAAGGAAGAAGAGTTTGCCATGACAGTCGAGATACCTCCAGGAGGGAGGTGGGATGATTTGGAGCTGTAGTTCGAAAGAGCTACAGATGGGCAGGGTCCTTGAGGAGTCCACCTCTTGGATCAATACCTTGCTACGGGAGCCTAGATTAGTAGTAGCAGGATGGACGAAGTGTCAGATGATGTAGAGGAGTGTTGGAGCGACAGATGTAGTGGCTAAAATGCCAAGTCTGAGCAGCGTAGTGTAGAGTTGCAGTAGTGTAGGGAGGTACAATGCAGTAGTAGCAACAACGCAGTGGCTTCAGAGAGATAGCATAGGACTAGTAACAGTCAGATCTTCAACATCGAGATGCATCTATGCTGAACACTTTTTTAGTAATTTGGGATGTTTTTTGGTTGTTGATGCAATAACAACAACAATTTGCAGTGCAGGGGTAGTTGGTAGTGGCAATGTCAGTAACAGTGCGGATGCAAAAATTTAGAGGGAGTTGCAGGACGAATGCAGTGTTGACAGTGGCAGGGTCAACATTAGTATAGATTCAACATTTGCGCAGTGGTTGGTGGATAGCATGTCAGACATTAGCAGTGTAGAGGACGATGTTATGAAGTCAGGGTGATGTTTTAGTGGGAGACATTGCCAAAGCACATTCCTCGCTAAGAGGGAGTGTTGATTTCTGGTAGCATCAGATGTGCTCTAAGTCTCAAATTTTGTAGGGAGGCTTGGGCACATGTATTCCAAAGAACCCAAAAAGCGTTTTGGGAAATTCCACCCGGAGACAATTTTATTAAAATAATTAATTATTTTTAATGGGACCTTAAGTCTAAATTTAGGAAAATAAAATAATTAATGCGTATTAATCTAATTGTGGGTGTAACTTCTAGAAGAAGATGAGGATCAAGCAGAAAGGATCTTAGCCTTTGTTTAGCTTCTAATTTGGGCCGTTGAATATCAATGAGGAGATTATTTAAGGAAGCTTGAGGGTCATTTGGGACACACACAGAGAGTTGATCAGTTAGATTGAATAGCTGAAGCTAGAAGCAGCGCAGTGATTTGTAGTGATCACGCAAAGAGGGGCAGAAGGAGTTTTGGCTGGAGGATCTTCTTTGGAGCCAAGAATACTCAACAGAGAGGTAGAGAGACACATAGAGGAGGCAGCGCAGAGGGCAGAGAGGGTGACGCAAAACCACGAAGGGCCCACATAGACCCCACGTAGAGTAGCGTAGAAGTCCGAGTTTGCTAAGGAGGTTGACGTTTCTGAGTTGGGAGGGCTGGAATAGGCTTCTGAGGGAAAATCGATTCCCAGTTGAGCTGACGTAGGGTCCACACAGGGGCAACACAGAAATAGCCGGGGAACTCGTGGTTCAGCTGGTGGATCAGCCGATACTTGTAGTGTAGAGTGAGGTAATCTCACTAGTTTCTTTTGCTAAGTGATTTTCTCTGTAACTGGATTGCTGGGAAGGCATCTAGTAGTTGTATTAAGAAATACTTTAGCTTAATAATAAAAACCCTTAGATCTGCTGCACGGTTTTCCCACATTATGTTTTTTTGGGGACATTTTTCCAAAATAAATTGTGTCATTTGTGTTGTATCTTTCTCTATTGTTCAATTTCTTGTTTCGACATATTATTTAAATGGTGTAGGCTACATTGTATGTATTTCGATGTTTTTCGTAGGAAACTGCAAATAACTTGTTCATGTAAATCTAACAAGTATGAGAAATTTCATTAGTTGCTACAGTAGGGATTCAGGGTTTAAGGAATTTTCACAATCTACAACCTCAGTAGCACTGCCACCAATAACAATAGAAGTAGACCTAATGGAAGCATGAGTTGGTCGAGCTGCATGACTAGTGCCTTCCATTGGTTGTTTTCCTTTCCTTGATGCGGCTACTGATCTTGGTTCTGATGGCACCACCAAATCTCCGTCATCCCCTGCTAATGCCATGTCAATATCAAAATCAACATCAAACACAAGATCTTCAGTCTCCTCCACTCATTCTGATGTTGGATCAATATCGTCCAACACAATGGGATCTAGATCAGGTGTTTTTTTTATCATTTGGTTCTGCCTTAGTCGAAGGTTGTATTGCACGAAGACAAGATCATTTAACCGTTTTTGTTCCAAACGGTTTCTCTTTTTCGTGTGTATGCGCTCAAAAACAGATCAATTGCATTCACAACTTGAAGCACTGCAAGTTTGGTTGAGTACTCTAATTGCAAACTTTTGCAATTGAGGACATTGGCTGCCAAATGACTCCCACCAATGTGTTACAAAGAAAAAGACATTAATTAGTAACTTAGTTTATTTCATTACTTATTTACAAATTACAAGTATTTACTATTTATAGATAATTTGAATTGTACATTTATAAACAACTTAACTTGAAAAGAAAAACAAACTGGAAATTGGAATTGCTTACCTGGTTGATCAACATCTTTTGCCATCTTTGCCAAGTTTTGGCCAAAGGTACCAATTGCCACACTGAAAAAGAGTAAGCTGTCTATGTATTTCTAACCGATCTGCATGGATAGGGACCATGCGCTCCAAGAAATCAATCAATCCAGCTTTGACCTCCCCATCCTACAGATCTCCTTGCCGAGCTTTATAATGATACTTTGGGTTCAAAAAATACCCAACTGCATGTATAGGATGATGGAGTTGATTGTTCCATCTATTATCAATGATCTCCCATATACGACCATATTTAGATAACCTGTCCTTGTAAGCTGTCGGTATCTGCTCCTTTGCCTGATCCATAGCCTCATAAATGTAGCCCATGGCCAATTTTCCCCATCCACCATCCTTAGCACCTTAACAAGGGGCTCGATAATTTTCACAAGCTCCGCAAACCTTCCCCAAAAATAATTGTCAAACACTTTCTTTTTGGTGTCTTTGCCATCTTGTATACGAGTCCACCAAGATTCAGTCCAACTAACAGAAGAGAACATTTTCTGCAAGTTTTTATGTTGAGCATTGAGAAATTGCAACTTGAGGAAGTGAGTTGCAAATCTCGTAATTGCAGGCCTAACAAGCTCTTTTCCCCCAGTGTTTTTCCTCATTAGGCTCAATACCCATGAGTGGTTGTATATGTATTTTGTAATGCACTTGGCATGCTCTACAATGTTTTTTACCCACTCCACTTTGCGAATGTCCTCAAGCATGAGGTCTATGCAATGTGCAGTACATGGAGTCCAAAATATGGTCCTATATTTGGTCTCAAGCATCTTTCCAGCAAGAACATAGTTTGAGGCATTATCAGTGATGACCTGCACAACGTTTTGCTCCCCCACTTCCTGAATAATGTCATCCAAAAGCACAAATATAAGGGTTGCATCCTTCACCTTATCAGATGCATCAACTGATCTCAAAAACATGGTTCCTTGAGGGCAAGAAATAAGGAAATTAATGATAGTGTGGTTCTTTCCATCGGTCCATCCATTTGACATGATGGAACAACCTGTTTTGAGGCATGAATCTCTATACTTAGCCAAATACTCATCAATGGAAGAAATCACTTTTTGCAAAAGAGTTCCCCTCAAGTCATGCATACTAGGGCCTTTGAAGCCCTTTCCTGCAACTATAACAGAGTCCCACATAGCTTGGTAATAAGGTGAACGAGCAACACTAAATGGGATATCTGCATCATACCACCATCAAACAATGTATTGATAAGAAGCTTCTTTGCATTGTTTTTTCCAATGTTGATCCAAAGTGGGTTGACAACTTGGCTAGGAGGAAGTGGGTTTAGAAGAGGCAATGTCTGCGGAGGATTAGACATAACTCTGGATGTTTGTTCTCTTTGTTCCTTTTGATTGTTGGCCAAAAAATGGAGGAACATAGTGAAAGGGGTCATTGGTGGAAGGGATAGAAGAGGAGTCTTGAATCTCATAATCATCATACCCACTCTCTTTCATGGCTTCTAATAATTCCCTATTCCTTGCAATGCCATCTTGAATGGCCTTCTCCCTAGCCTTATTCTCCTCAAACTTTTCAAACTTGGAAAGGTATTTTGCCCTAATAGGACCTAACACTTCATTTGGTGCTTTACATGGCTTTACTTGGCCTCTTATCCCAGCTAAGTGTTGTTTCAATCTGAGAATAATCCCACCTCTAATAGTTTTATGGCATAATTTGCATATCATTTTTCCATCAATCAAATCAAAATGAGCCCATGCATTGTCCTTGGCTTTTGGAGTCATGTTGGCTTGAAATAATTAAAATTTGCTAAGAAATCTGCCATTTAAAAAAAATTGCAGCTAAGAAACATGGAAAACCAAAGCTAAATTTAGGGAAAAAAATGCACATGTAGCCTACAAAATTTGATAGCATAGAACAAGAGATTTGATAGCAATGAGCATAGATGATAGAACACATAAAAAAATTTAATACATGGACAACAACCAAATGAGAAAATTTTCAAGTGAAAATCCTTACCTGGAAATGCAAAGTAGCTTCCTTAGCCTCCCCTTGAAGATGCCAACTCCACTGACAAAAAAATATCTCCAAAATAGCTCCAAACTCCATCTCCAAGCCTCCAAGATGACTACTCCAGCAAAAACTCAACACTCTCCAAGCTCCCAATCAAACTCACAAAAACTCTAGATGAGATGTGTGAGACAAATGAGAGGGACAAACAACTTTTAAAGGCTTGGAGAGGCTGTTTTTGGAGGGAAACGACCCTTATTTTCCCTCCCAAACACCCTAGAAGCTTCCTAAATTGCACTGTGTGGGTCCTCCGTGGCCTTGGCAACTAACCGTCCGGTTTAAGACAAAAGCGGCCGGTTTTACCATAAACCCGCTGGTTCCGCCCTAAACTGGTTGGTTAGCACTGGTTTTTGTAGTTTTTGGGCGAAGGGAAGGGTCGAACAAGGTTTTTCTACTGGTTTGATCCAGTTGTCTAGTGAATCAGCCGGTTTTTAAAACACTGGTTAGGAGTGGTGGAGTGCAATTGTAAGGCTACACAAGCTTCGATTACGCTGGGAGTGCAGTGGACAGGAAGAACACCTAAGGTTGTTACTTCAGCTTGGTGTCAACAATGATCTCATGGTTTAGCAGGAAGCAATCTTCCATGGCATTCAATTCAGTAGAGGCCGTGTACATGGCAATGAGTTTGGTGAGATGTGAGGCCATTTGGCTTTTCAAGGTGCTTACAGGGTTATTTGGTTTTGAGTTGGATCCCATAGTGATTCACTGCAATAATCAGAGTTGTGTTAAACTTTTGGAAAATCTAGTGTTTCGTGATAGATCAAAGCATATAGAGATCAGGTATCACTTCATCAGAGACAGTGTCTAAAGGGGAGTTGTGAAGCTCCAAGAACTCTCCATATATGAGTAGGCTGCAAAAGTTCTCACCAAGCGTCTAGTGAAAGGGAAGTCTGCCTTCTATAGGAACAGGTTGGGGGTGGTACAAAATACCTTCCTCGCTAGGAGGTGTTGATGATATAGCAACAAACAGGTACTTCTTCATAGGTTAAGTGTCAAGCATGGAGGAGTGGTCTTAGACTTTCTAGGTACTTGCTCATGTTGAGTAAGTGACTTTCATGATTTTTTTTCCAAGTTTAACTTAGAAAAGAACCTAATTAATTAATTGATTAATCAATTAATGTTAGTTATTGGGCTATTTTTTTCCAAGGAAAAGTGATTTAATCACTTTAGTGAATTAGATCTAATCTGTAATGTTGATCTAAGTGGGTTAGGATTTAATCCTAGCCACCCATCTCTTTGGAGATTGAGGACTAGAGTTTTAAATTTTGGCTCATTGATAATTAAAGAAGAGAGCCTAAGGGAGAAGAAAGACATTGAATCATTGAGAAAGTGAATTTCTCAAGTGGAGAGTGAGAGACTCAAGGCTAAAGAGAAGGAAAAGTTGCACCAAGGAAATTTTGGTGAGAGAATTTTGAAGGGGTCGAGATAGGAGGTCGAATTGCAGGCTGGAGAAGTTGTTTTTCTCCAGGGACTGAGAATTTCCAAAAGGTCAAGTTTACTGAGGGCCAAAACTTTGATGGGGTCAGGATTTCCAGGTTTGATTTTGCTGTATAATTTATGTATTTCTCTGAGGCCATTTTCCTCGTTAAGGGAGCCCTTATTTTTCCCGAGCAATTTAATGAAGGATAAATTGGAGGGAAAAAAATTCTGCTGTCTTTGTGACTAATTTTCATTTGTGTTTCTGCTACAAATATTTTTATAAGTTAAAATACCAGTGTATTTTTATTCAACAGTTTAAAAAAAATAATTTACTGGGGTGAATATATTTTTCTGCACATGAAATAAATTGATAGGAATTTAAATCAGATTTGGTATTTAAAATTTAACATATAGATCCAAATGCTTATGGAATATCTTATCTTTGACTGGACCTTGTTGATGTATGCTTTGGTTTCTTAATCCTTGATTTTACTTGTATAGAGCATCGCATCTTGATATCTTCTAAGTGTTAGATATCTTCTAAGTGTTAAATCCTTTTCGTTTTGCAAACTTACATATTTATTTGGGCTTTATGAAATATCTTATCTTTGATTGGATCTTGTTGATTTATGCTTTCGTTTCTTAATGCTGGAATTTACTTTTATGAAGTATCACATCCTGATGTGTTCTATATGTTAAATCCTTTTCACTTTGCAAAGTTACATATCTAATTGGGTTTAATTCGTTAGTGATATTCCAAAGTGTGAATCCATGCGTCATATATTCATCATCTGTTACATTTACATCCTAAGTCTAACGCTCTCATTGATATATTTTCTAGAGTCAGTTTATTTAATCATTCATATCTAGTGATAGTCCCCTTGGCCATAAAGAGAAGCAGCAAAATGTGAAAGGAGATTTGTATGGAGGTGACATTGGTACTTCTTCTCAGCTTATCTCAAATTTGCATTCATGGATTAGGGTCTTTTCTACTTAGATGTGAGTTGTAGAAGTAACCAGTATTATAGGCCTTTAAGTTCACATACCTCCTTAATATCTAATTGAAATCATCCTCCTTTTAGATATTACATCATGGCATTTTAATTGCTCATTTTGTAATATAAACTAAGTTTTTCCTTTTTCGATTCATGTGATCATATACTTGTTTATGTTGAATTTTATCCTGGACAATTAGTGAACAATGGCATGTGTCCTGGCATAACTCAAAAAAGGGAATTTGATATGTCATTCAATGCTCTTGGTAAAATACTCTAACATGATATTTACCTTGAAAAGAAAGATATTTGAATAATTTGAGTCTATCCCTAGATTATTGCATTTATGTACGTTGTCACAACTGTCACTTTTCTATGGAAATTACTTATCATCTGGCACATTGACAATTTTTTTGACAATATACTACATCTTATTTCAGGTGGGAAAGAATTACAACCTAGCGAATGGGGCCTCTCAGAAGCCGAGCTATTTCTTTCTAAGGGTTCACCTTCAGAAAAGACACAAATAGGTGGTCCTCCCATGGATGATAATGCAAATGAAATTGTGAAAAGGCGCTTGATTATTGGGATAGGGCTTGCATTGTTAGGGACTAGTCTAGCATTTGTATGTAGCTCTTGTTTACTTATCCTTTCTCCCTTTCCTTCTCTCATTCTCTTTTATTCATATGGACAGATATTCTCGTAAAGCATTTTTTACAGTGTTGCTCTTGGTTAGTTTGTAAGAATCATAAATGATGAACGATAAACATGAGATTGGTTAGTATAATGAGTAAAATATGTCATGAGATTTCTAGTTGTATTGCATGACTACTGTAACTAGTTATCGTTTTCATACTTTGACCATTATATAGTCTGTATTTTGTATTTGGTACTTAATTTGGTTATCTATCTTTGTATATATATTTTTCTTAAAAGCATGAATATAACATCTTAGATACACCCTTGTTTCTTTTCTTAACACATTTCCACATACTAGTCTCATTTATTGTATTTGGTCTGTTATGACTTGTTGACCCTACCGCCTACACCTACTTACAAATCAGTGAGAAAAGCCTTCAACCCCACAAGGTGTGGTTAGTGGCAGGGAATTCAGAAAAGGGGTTGTCACATTGAATCCCTTCTGTCTCCATTTAAGCTATCTCCTAGGTTAGCTAAAGGGGGTGGTCCCTAATGAAAAGTTAAGTTAAAAAGAGATTTGATTTTCTAGGAGAATTGTTAGAGTTAAATAGATTATTTCTTTAAGATTTATAAGCAAAAACTAATATGAGAAATAACCATCATAAGATAAGCATGAAATACATAAACAACCAATGTCTTCCAAGTATTCGCTCTTTAAGAAATGAAATTGCATTTTGCTTAAAACAAAAGTAGAGTGCTTCAAAAATTGAAAGCAAAGCAATATTGAAATGGAGACAAAGATGACATGAAATAGTCAAAATGATAATCTACAATTAGTGTACAAGAACTAGATCATGACATGCAAGTAGAACTCTATACTTGTCTAGTTAAAACAATGCTCTAGGTAGCAAATAAAATCCTTGTAAGCATAAGATATTGATCAAGCAAAATATTTAATTTAAATTATGTGATTTTAATAAGCTAGAGGAAAGGAAACTCCCTCTTTCAAAATTGTTTGATGAAATCCTTGAGGCAAACCGATTGGGTCCTTCTATTCATGATCTTGGGAGTTAGTTCGTCTATTGGAGAGTTACCCCATGCCCAAGTAAATCCTTCAACCAAATCTAAAGATCTCTACACACTTGGAAAAAGATGTCATTAATCATAAGGGATTAGATTATACAATGGAGGCGAAGCTAGAGATTTCACCAAAAATCTTCTAGTGCTCCTCTTCCTAGAGTATTTCTCTAACCAAAAAACCATATAGCTTGCATATGTAAATCCAAACAAGTGGCAAAATGATAACTAGCATAATCCAACATACATGTAGAATGTAAAGCACAAAAATTGAAATAACATCACCTCAAGAAATGGAAGGAGAACATCAACACAATAGTACCCCAAAGCCCCTTTTATTATATGAAAGATGAATACAAAATCCAGCAGAGTCTCTGCAAGCCCAACAGCTTGTTCTATATGATACAAAGATGAGGGCCAAAGCTCATTTAAATAGGCAATGGGAGATGATCCCAAAGAAAATTCTAATGACAAGTGGTGATGGATTGACAATCCCAATGTAGAAAATCAAATCACAAATGGCAAGATGACTGGCTGTAGGTGTTCCCAAACTGCTGGTACATACTTCACTTGTGTATAAACGTGCTAGTTCAACTGCTGGTCAAGTGTAGACTTAACTGAAGAGTGTGGTAGACAAAATTCCTCAAAAATATGTGTTGGATGCCACCTCTACCAAACTATTGTTCATAATCTCCGTAGGTTGTTGTTAACTGTGCGTTAATTTGCTGTGTATCATTCTTTTAGCTGGCAGTGTAACTTCCAACTGGATGGCAGTGTTTAGTGGGAGATAAGTGAGAGTAAGTGGGGGACAAGAACTGTCCCATGTGGTAGTTTTGTCCCCACTTAAGCTTTTCCAAATCCGTTACATTTTAAAACTGATTTTTTGAATCCTTTTTGCTAATTCGTGGACTTCCAACACTAATCGATGACTTGGCTAATTTGTCCCCCACTACTTGTGGGCCTCATGTGGCTGCCATGTCATATATTTTGTCCCCCTTTAAACTTTTAATGTGCACCGTATATTTTCAACATGTTAAAAAACTTTTTCGTTGTGCTTTATGAACTTATGGTTCGACCATTTGACTTGGAACTTTGACTATGACTTATGCTTTTGACTTGAGTTGTGGCTTCATGTGGTGGGCCCCACATAATTACCACATCATCTTTGACTGCCATGTCATTTGGTTGACTTTCTTTGACTTTGGAAAAACTTTGAAATTTTTCCAATTATTGATTTTTTATTTTTTTTGCCACTGTCATTAGGAAAATCGGCCTTTGAAGGATTATAAGTCGTTTTTTTGACCTCCAAAGTGAGTCCTAGGATAATGATGGGTCTCTGAGGATGAATTTCGACTAGTCACACACCCCAGACATTTCCCAAGATCACTTATTTACATCATTAGATAGAAAATAATTAAAAATTCTCATTTTGCGGGAAATGTTTAATTATTAAAAAATCCTACTTTGACCTAAACAAATTCCACAAAATTTCTTGTGTGATATAGTATGGTAATATACATCGACTCTAGACACTAAGATGTGTTAGGGGCTCAACCTTCAAACCGTCACCCCAGCTTTGGGGTAAAAAATGAGTGAGAAAATCCAAAAAATTATCCGCCTCTGAAAAAGAAAAGATAATTAACCAGATTAAAAAAAACACTCCAAGGTGTACTTGTTTGCTAGTTGAGTCCCAACATCCTAGGCCTGTTACAGACTCAAAAAGTCATCATTACTAGTATTACTTATTACAATTCCCTGCAGGGTGTGGAATCTGGGTACAAGAAAGATGATGAGAAGATAGAAATAGAGTTAGAAAACTCTGTTGATTGATGATATCTGATAGTACAAGTGTCCTTTGGATCATCCTTGGGCATGGAGTCTTCATATAATCATCAGGTGCCACTCCAGTGGTCAACATTTGGCTCCATATGGGGATGCATGCTAGATACAAAGTGATAGTGTGCAAGAACTTGGAATCTGCATCGACCGACAAAAGATATATATCAACAGTATCCATTCAAAATATCATCAAATGAAATAAAGTATAAAAACTAAGAAATGGAAACTTATTCTAAGAGCATAAATGACAATTTACTCATGAAATAAAACTAATTAAACAAAAACGACACGAGATAAGGTTAGAAATATGATACAAAAAGATGCCCCATGGCATCAAATATTTTCTTTGTATAACAATTTGAGCAGTGGGTCGTTCACATGTAACTCGAGTGGTTCTCCATCCAAAGTGTTCAAATGGTAGGCATTCTGTCTAGTTGCTTCCCTGATAATGTATGCTGCAAGCCACAAACAATCAAACTTACCATGATTTCCTAGATTTTCATTCCTGTGATCCCATAGCAAAACCATATCATTGTTAGAAAACATTCTATTCCTAGATGATTTTTCAAAATTTCTTTTTACCTTAGATTGATTTTTACAACAACGATCAAAGGCTCTTCTTCTGGTTTCATCCAATTCTACAATTTGGTCAATCCTACATTGCACAACATCTTTATCAGATGTAAAACTTTGTAGCAATTGGTAAGCTGGTAGCCTCAAATGCACAGGAAGGGTAACATCCAAGCCATAAACTAACTTAAAGGGACTCTTCCTAGTGGAACTCTTCTTTGTAATCCTATCAGCCCACAAAGCATACTTAATTTTACTATCCCATGCCCATTTGTTATCCCCTACTATCTTCTTGATTATGGTTATCAAATTCTTATTACTAGACTTTGCTAAGCCATTACCCTGAGGTTAGTAGTTTGATGAATGGGATAAAATAATGGCATACTTAAAGAAAAACGATGAGAATTCAGCAGAGCTAAAAGCCTTGGCATTGTCGGTAGTAATCTTGGTAGGGACACCAAAACGAGTGATAATCTTATCTTCAAGAAAATCTATCACCACTTTGTCGGTGGCGTGTTTTGTAGGGATCGCCTCTACCCATTTAATAAAATAATTAGTGGCAATTATAATCCATGAGTAGCCATTACTCAAATTTTCATTAAATTTCCCTATAAAATCTAGCCCCCAATGTTGAAAGGGAGCCTCCACGACCACAGGCTGAAGAGGCAAGGAGGCTAACTTCTGCTTCCCAGTGAATAGTTGACAAGCTTGGCAACCTCTAACATACTTGTGCACATCAGCAAAAATAGAAGGCCAAAAATAACCCTCCATAAAATCCTGAATGAAACTCAGATAAAAGATTTTTGGCTTCAACTTCATCAACACACCTAAGTATTACCCCCTCCGGATTTCTCCAACCCATACCATCCTTCATAATGCAATACTTGGTTGTTCTAAGCCTTAATGCTCTTCTCTTATGGCCAACTAAATGGTTAGGACATGAAAAATTTTGCAAATAATAAATAATGTCTTTATACCATTCAAATTGACCCAATCTTTGAAATTTTGATGAAGTTAAGTCCAAATCATTTTGACAAATCATTCCTATCGCTTTCTCATTTCCTTCAGTCAAGATTTTGGCCAATCCCTGGCCTCTCACAAGCTTGGTAGGTCTAATATCCAAATCATACTCTTGAATCTTCGAGACCCACCTAGCTCGAGTTCCTAAGCAATCAACTTGGACTAAAATATCCATTACAGCAAAGCGGGGAACAAATGCAATTATCCTAGAATACGCCACATTAACTCTGAACTGTTTAAGAGACTTGACTAAAGCATAAGCTTACTTCTCCATGGTGCTATACTTCAACTCAGACCCTTGAAGGGAATTACTCATAAAAGCAATAGGCTGCTCATGCCCTTCATTATTCTTTTGAAGCAACACCCCAGCAATAGTATCTTCGAATGCAAAAGAGAAAATTAGAAACTCCTTTGAATGATCAGGGCTTACTAGAACATGTGCTTTGACAATAGAATCCTTCATTTCCCGAAAACCTTTTCTACCCTCATTTCCCCAAACAAACTTAACATTTTTCTTTAAGAGGGTTTGGATGGGTTTGGCAATCTCAACACAATTTGGAATGAACCTTCTAAGAAAATTAATCTTTCCTAAGAAGGATTGAAGGGTTTTAATATTATGAGGCAAAGGAATCTTTTGAATAGCCTCAACTCTTTCAGGGTCAATCTTGATCCCATCCTTTGAAATGATTTGACTAAACAACTTCTCTTCAGTCACTCCAAAAATAGATTTAGCAGGATTTAAGGATATTCCATACTCTCTACACCTATCAAAAATTTTCCTTAGGTGGCTTATATGGGAAATTCCATTTTTAGAAAAAATAGTTAAATCATCTTGATAGATCTCAATAAATTTCCCAATTAGACCCTTAAAGACATAGTCCATAGCCCTTTGAAAAGTTGCTCCAACATTCGTTAATCCAAAAGGCATCCTCAAATATTCAATAGTACCCCATGGTGTGGTGAATGTTGTCTTATGTCTATCCTCCTTCTTTACCAAGACTTGGTTGTATCCTGAAAATCCATCTTAACAAAGACATCATTCCAGATCCTGTTACCCTTTGCAATAACGTTTCCATGTTAGGTAAAGGGCAATTATCTTTTTTACTGGCTAAATTAAGATTTGGAAAGTCTACACATAGCCTGATTGATCCATTCTTCTTCCTCACAATAACCAAGTTTGAACACCATGTGGAATGCCTAGTGTGAGCAATAATACCACCCTGAAGCATCTTTTGCAATTCCTTTTGCACCAAGGGGGCTAACTTAGGATTGATTTTCCTAAGTTTCTGCCTATAAAGGGTTTGACACTTTCATCCTTAAGGGGGAGAGTATGTTCCATAACATCTTCCCTATAACCTTTCAACTCATCATATGAAAAAACCAAAATATATCTATATTCATGAAGTAAATTTATCAAATTCTTCCTTTCTTGTTCATTTGTACCCTTGCCTATTTTAATAATCTTTGGATCATGAGGGGTACCAATATTCACTTCAATGAATTCCCCTGGATCAATTTTCTTATCATCTTTTCTCTTTGATGCATCATGCATGTCAAACACTTGCTCCAAGGCTACACGTTACCTAGGAGTGGGATTTGTCACAACATTACACTCCTCATAATCACATCCTTCCTCTTTGTAGCCAGCCTTAAATTCATAAAATTCCTCCATGTCATTTAAAAAACGAATCACTTGGCTTTCATCATTAAAGATTTGCCAATGATCAAGATTATTAGGAACTGATGGCCTAAAAATAATCTCCATCTTAACTTTCTCATCCATCAAGTTCTCTCCAAGCTGTAATGTAGATGCAACAACAGTCAGCTCATCAGCTTGTTTATTTCCTTACCTAGGAATTGCTTGAAGGTTTAATGCATCAAAATATTCCATATTATCCCAAACAACATTTCGATACTTCTTTAATCTATCATTCTTGCATGCAAATTGATTCTTAGTTTGAAGAATGACTAGATCATAATCCCCCTTGATACTAAGCAACTTTATTCTCAAGTCTTTTGCCAACTCAAGACCCAACAACAAAGCTTCATACTCTGCTACGTTGTTGGTTGCATCGAAATCCAATCTATAGGCTAATTTGAATATGTGACCAAGAGGGGAGGTAAGGACAATTCCAACACCCTTACCATACCTAGAATGGGCACCATCAAAATTCATGTGCCAAACTCCATCTTTCTTACAATCCACCTCCTTCTCCAAAGGAGGAAAAGAACTAGCCAGGATAGCATGGTTTCCCAAGGTATCAGATTCATACACAATTTCATTATGAAGCTCCTTGGGATTTTCTATATGAAACTTTCTCTCCAATTCCCTATCCAATCTAACCATGATTCCCTCACTATTAGGGATGGTAGATGACTTAAATCCATTTGCAAACTACCCCCAATATCAGCTCCCCACTTTCTAGACAATAACACCCCCCAAGCATCAGGCAGATCAATCACCACAATATCCATGGTGATCATAATGTTAGGATGTACAACTAAGTGGACTTAAAGATCTTTTATTAAACCACACACTTCAATGATCTTTGAATCCATTGCACAAATGTCATGGTAGGGTCTAGAAATCCTCAAATTTAACTGATTCATGAATTTCTTAGTCATGACACAAGATGATGCCCCAGAGTCAAACATACAATTGTGTAAAAGCATTCCGTTGACCAACATAGTGATGAAAAAAGGTTGTTGGTCTCTGTTATCTCTACACATATCACTACTTTGCAGATTGATAGAGGCATCCTCATATCTATCCTTAGAAAAATTAGACATTTCTTTTCCATTGGGAGCATCAATGGCTTTCAACAATTTATATATTTGGGAGGGAATCTTCATGATTTCAGTGACAGGAACTAAAATCTTAGCATTATTAATCCATTCTCTCAAGTCAATATTCAATTTCGATGTGGGTGGAGTGAAAGTTTTACTATGATTTCTTTCTTTATTCTTTCCCCTTCCCTTATCCTTGGCTATCTCTAAAATCTGAGTTGATGAAGGCTTCTCTCCATATAATTCAGTGATCCTATCCAAATATTCTAAATTATTTATACTATAGGAGGATGGAGACTTTTTATTTACCTTTTGACTACTCTCCATAACTCCCATCCAATTTTCCAAGGACAAATGATGCTCTTTTCCAACTACATTGATTTGCTCACTTGTTCCCACCATATCTCCTTCTAGGATCCTTCTTGCATAAGGACAAGTGAGTTCATCATGTATGTCATCACAAGGTCTACAATAAGGCATGGAATCATCAACTAAGTTTGTAGACTTGAGTGTATTAGGTGGCCTATGGTCATTTGGAGGTCCTCTCTTTTGCCATTTATCATATCCTCTATTTGGGAGTCTCCCACCTTGATTTCTTTCCATGCCCACTATTCGATTTTGGATAGCATTCATTTGATTGGTGTGATTTGCCTCCATACTCTTAATGAGTTGGGTTAACTCCTTAATAGGATCATGTGTAGTCTCTTCTTTGGCCTTGCTTTTGGAATCATTCGGTTTCGATGGCCCTCTATTGAAACCAAAAATTTCAAATTTTCCTGATTTCTTTCTAGCCCTTTCTATCTTCAAGTCTTTAGATTGAGCTACACTCAAATTCGTAGGCTCCTTCCTCCTAAACTCATAGGCAATGTCAACCCCAAAAGCATCTAGATATGAGCATAAAAGAAATTCATTAGGAGGTTTAACAGTAGCAGGGATGCTTTTTACTAATTCATTGAATCTCTTGTTAAATTCCTCTATGGTTTCGTTCTCATTTTTCTTCATATTGCTAATGGCATTGATCAAATGCCTATTTTTCTTCTTCTCTCCAAACTTATCTAAAAATGCAGTTATAATGGCTTGTAAAGAGTCATATGAGTTAGCAGGTTTCTCAGTGATCCAATCAAGAGCATCATCTTCTAAAGATAAAACAAAAAGTCTTATCTTCACATCCTCATAATTAGCAGTGTTACACCATTTAAAGATACAAACATTAAAGTTTTTCACATGTGATGTAGCACTAATGGCATTGTTACCTTGAAAGGAAGGCGACTTTTCAATAGCCTTGTCAGGGATATTGTGAGGATAACCATTTATGTTAGTGAAGTCACAAGGAGCAAAAAGATCATTCATGATGCTAGGCTCTACTTGTTCTTGAAAAAGCAAATGAATATAAAAAATAGCCTCTTGCCCAAGACTAGCAAGAGCTGTACTACGAGAAAGTCTATTCAACCTCTCTCTAAAAACCCTTTCAGGATCAGGAGAGGGGCTAACTAGACCACTTGAATTTCTCCTAGTAGAGATTCTTGCAAAATTTGGATTGAGTGGAGTCGCCACTTGAGCAAGAATCTAAATCTAAAGTTCAAAATTGCTAAAGCCAAAAGGTTAGTCAATTTCTCAAGTACAAGAAAGCCTGTCCCCGGCAGTGACGCCAAAAATGTTGACCTTGCTGCCTACACCTACCTACAAGTCAGAGAGAAAAGCCTTCAACCCCACAAGGTGTGGTTGATGGCAGGGAACTTAGAGAAGGGGTTGTCACATTGAATTCCTTCTCTCTTCGTTTAAGCTATCTCCTAGGTTAGCTAAGGGGGGTGGTCCCTAATGAAAAGAAGTTAAAAAGAGATGTGAGTTCCTAGGAGAATTGTTAGAGTTAAATTGTTTATTTCTTTAAGATTTATAAGCAAAAACTGATATGAGCAATAACCATCATAAGATAAGCATGAAATAGATAAACAACTAGTGTCTTCCATGTATTTGCTCTTTAAGAAATGAAATTGTATTTTGCTTAAAACAAAACTAGAATGCTTCAAAATTGAAAGCAAAACAATCTTGAAATGGAGACAAAGATGACATGAAATAGTCAAAATGATAATATACAATTAGTGTACAAGAACTAGATCAAGACATGCAATTAAAACTCCATACTTGTCTAGTTAAAACAATGCTGTAGGTAGCAAATAAAATCCTTGAAAGCACAAGATATTGATCAAGAAAAATATTTAATTTAAATTTATGTGATCTTAATACGCTAGAAGAAAGGAAAGTCCCTCTTTCAAAATTGTTTGATGAGATCCTTGAGGTAAACCGATTGGGTCCTTGTATTCTTGATCTTGGGAGTTAGTTCATCTATTGGAGAGTTACCCCATGCCCAAGTAAATCCTTCAACCAAATCTAAAGATCTCTACACACTTGGAAAAATATGTCAGCAATCATAAGGGATTAGATTATACAATGGAGGAGAAAGCTAGAGATTTCACCTAAAATCTTCTAGTGCTCCTCTTCCTAGAGTATTTCTCTAACACAAAAACCATACAAGATAGCTTGCATATTGATCTGAAATGATATATGTTAAAACTGAAGTAGAATTGATAATGCAAATAGTGAACTGAATGTTAACTTAAAGTGTTGAAACCATGAGAACTGCTTGAGAAGAAAGACTTTACGACAGATGATAAACATAAGAAAGATGCAAAACAGAAGTGAAAAGCATAAAAAACACAACGATACCAGACATCAAGCTTAACTACGGAGTTCATCCCTGATGGACTACGTCTCCGGGTCCGTTTTCAAGATGGGCGACTGCTTTTATTAGGATTGAATTCGAGGAGGTTGATTACATAGCAAATTGACCAAACTGAATGTGCGCGCAGGCACTTCTGGTCATTGTCATAAGAAAGCTCTCTGAACCAGCTTTCCAATGCCTATCACGATTCCCAATTCTGACTCCAGATGCTCTTGTTACACTAAAAACAAAACAACCTATATCCTCCAGAACCTGCACATAAAACTCAAAACCACTGCTCCCCATATTCAATGAGCAAAACTGCCTTTATAACCTTGCAAATACATTCGAACTTCTTCATCCAAGTTTAGGGATGAACTTGCTGACTTTAGGGGTTAAATTAGGGTTTTAGTTGAAGATATTGTCACTTAATGACATTTAGGCCTAGGTGTGATTTAAAATATCCAAAACCCAAATTAACAACCCACTTTCAACCTTATAATAGCCCGAAACCGTTAGCTTTGCTAACCTGGCGGAGGAGCGCTGACAGTGCATGTGAACAGATGTGTTACCCCATGGTTAGGGCTTCGGTGGTTCCGCTGACTGTTTGCCGTGATGGTTGGTGGTTGTAGCTAACCTGACATTCACAAAGCACTGCTAACCACCTGACCATAATTGTCCACCAAACTATGGGGACAAACCCTGACTACGCGATGAGACGTTGTTCACATGTCTTGTCCCGAGGCGGTTGCAGTTAGGTGGATTCCGGCGTGGTTAGACTCTGTTGTTTGTAACCCCGACTGCGAGTTAATTGCCATGACTGCTTACATGGCCCACTGTTCCGACGCGGCTACTGCTGTGGTTAGGGACTGATATATAAGTTTTGCAATGTATTAATATGATTTTCAATGTATTGTGGTTTTTACAAAGGCCGAGAGTTGTAGACTTTAGGTTTTGGTAATATGTTGTTTTAATATGGTTTGTTTTGTAATAGTCCAAGAAGGTTAGGACTTTAGGGTTATGGTTTTTAGACTTAGGTTTGATGTTTTCCACCATAGGGTTGAAGTAATAGGTTTAGGCATAGGTTTAGGTCAATGATACATGGTTTTCACTATAGCTTTTTAGGGTTAGGTTTTAGTCTTTACATCAAATAAAAACCCATTTACAACCAATTGTCACAAAGTGACATTCAAACCCACATGATGACAAACCCTTATCGACAAACAAACTTTGTAAGGCAGATGACCAACCCACGTCGACAACCATATCCTGGCGGAACTGACAACAACCACATGTTGACAACCATATCTTGGTAGAACTAACGACAACCACATGTCGACAACCATATCTTGGCGGAACTGACGACAACCACATGTTGACAACCAGGTACCAGACCATATTCGGCGAACACCATGGAAACCATTGACATCACCGGACAACCTGAACCATAAACATCACTGTCGAAGCTGAAGACACCAGACACTGAATGTTGACGATGGAACTGAACCTGTGCAACTAATCTGACAAGATCCTCCTGGATCAATCCTCTCCACTTGAAAGCTTTTGGACCATAAAAGTTTGACAAGATAGTTAGGAAATGAGGGTAGAGCTCCCTTACTTTCCACCTTGCCTTGATGATGTACCAATACATTCGATCAACCACCTGAAAGTGATGACCTTGATGATGCTGATCATGGCACACTTTGAATCTGTGAACTATTCCATCCATCTACAGTATGAACAACTTGCGAAGATGGTTAAACAACCTGTTATGAACCTAGCAATTGACTTCTTTCCACGAAGTACCATGAATTAGTGATTCATACACATCTTTGAAAACAATCTCTACAGGATATTTTTCAATACTATTGACATGTATTAACAATCTATTTTGCGGAATGGAAGAGAATCAAATACATTTTTGACATCATACCAACTATTTGACTTGATATACTTTCCTGATTCCTATTTACTAAGTGAACTTGCTGCAATAAATTCATCAAACTGTAATATGAAAACTGCTGCAACTTAGTTTGGCTTTGAAAGTATTGAAATGTTGGATGATTTATTTGAATCACTGTTTCTTCATTCATTAAATGATGTTTCCATTGATTAGCACTTTCCCCTGATGCATAAGTTTCCCTTGATGTATTGAATACTTTGACACTGCTTTAGAAAAGGCTTTGATATGAAAACAAATAGGTTTCCTCTCCACTTGAAAAGAGGCTTCCAAACTATTTGAAACGTGAAATGGTGACACAATACAAGAGAATTTTAACACTGACTTTCCCCAATACTGACCTGCATCCCTGTAACTGTTAACTTCGAAACTTGGATTGAATTGATTCATTCTGACATTAGGAAGAAGAGATTTGGACATCAACTGTAATTCATGTTGTATTCCCTGCTTATGAGTAAGATGTTTGGTTTCTTTAAATAGAACTAGAAAAATTTCTACCTCTTGGATCAAACTATCTTTAAGTTGAGACTCATAATTTGAACAAACATCATGTTGATTCTTTATCTGAGTTGATTTATTTAGCCATCCTAATGGGTAAGGTCTTGGATGGTTCGGTGTCCCCAAACCCAAATTCTTAACTAAATATTCAGATATTAAATTGGCCTATGATCCACTGTCAAACATTATATCTATCTTTATGTGCTTAGAAGTTATTCTTATGTTAAAAATTCAACTCTTTTATCCTCATTTGAAGGATTTATGTTTGATGAAGATGTAATAGTATTCGAACTTGAACCAGTGTCACAAGTTTTACTTGTTGAAACTGTGGCAGTTATCCTCCTTTCATCACCTAAATCGGAGCCTAGATCTTGCTGGACTGCTGCAATTGCCTTCTTTTCATCCTTCTCCTTAAGGAACTTTTTGGGCTTAAGTTTTGGATGAAGTTTCCAACACTTAGATTCATCATGACCGATTCTCTGGCAATGAGAACAAGTAGGTATTTCCTTCTGAGCTATCGCTAATTTCTTTCTCTTTGAATTGTTCTTCCCCTTACTGTCATTGGAATCCTTGATTTCCAACTTTTTGGATGATTGCAATGAAAATTTGAATGGTCTGCCACCTGATTCAATATGTATGTCTTGAACACATACTTCATCAAAATCATCAGAATTAAACATCAATAATGTATGCTGCAAATATGAATGTAAACTACCGATGTATTTTAATAAAGTTTCACGTGTATCCAATGATATACCAAGTGCCAATGCTTTTTTTCTGAACTCTTGAGTAAACTTCTGAACACTCTGCCCTTTACCTTGTCTCAAATGCTGCCAACCAATAACAACTTTCTGCATCTATCCTAAAGGATAGAATTGTTTCCTAAGAGCTTTTAAAAACTTAGACCATGAAGAGATGACTTTACCTTTTCGCTTTACATCTATTTGAGTTTTACTTTCCCACCTGATTAAAGTTGTTCCCCCCATTCTAAGTGAAGCTATCTGAATTTTCGTTTTATCGTCAGAAATGTTATGAATACGACAATACACTTCTAATTGCTTAATCCAGTTATCTAGCTTTTCAGGATTCATTTCCCATCATAAAGAGGTAACTCAAATTTTACATCAAGTTTTAAAAGAGATGTTTTCTTAGGTTTCTTTTCTGTTTCAGATTCTGCACTGGAAGAAGAAGAAGAAGAAGAAGAAGATGATGATGATGGAGATGATGGAGGTGAAGGAGGTTTATCAGCCTTGCCTTTACCTTTGTCCTTCTTCGATGTTTTTGAAGAAGAAGCTGTATCTCTCGCCTTCTATCCTCGTATAGTTATCCCAACATCTGCTACATACTCAACAATGCTTGTTGAAACTGTTCATCGCTCATCTTAGTTTCTAGCGTTTTCACCTGCATTAGATCCTGTCATGGTCAACTTATGAACAACTTCGCTTTCCAATCTCTGGATTAATCTGCTCAAGGATTCCTTCTCCACGTTGTGACTTTGACCTGGTTAACATTCAATGGCAAAATTCTACAAATGCAACCTGCTCTGATACCAAATTATATGATCTGAAATGATCATATGTTAAAACTGAAGTAGAATTGATTATGAAAACAATGAACTGAATGTTAACTTAAAGTGTTGAAACCGTGAGAACTGCTTGAGAAGAAAGACTTTACAACGAATGATAAACATAAGCAAGATGCAAAACAGAAGTGAAAAGCAGCAAAAACACAACGATACCAGACAACAAGATTAATTATGGAGTTCGTCCTTGATGGACTACGTCTCTGGGTCCGCTTTCAAGATGGGTGACCTATTTTATTAGGATTGAATCGAAGGAGGTCGATTACGTAGCAAATTAACCAAACTGAATGTGCACGCAGACACTTTTGGTCACTGTCATAAGAAAGCTCTCTGAACCAACTTTCCAACGCCTATCACGGTTCCCAATTCTGACTTCAGATGCTCCTGTTACACTAAAAACAAAACAACTTATATCCTCCAAAACCTGCACATAAAACTCAAAACGACTCCTCCCCATCTTCAATGAGCAAAATTGCCTTTATAACCCTACAAATACATCCGAACTTCTTCATCCAAGTTTAGGGATGAACTGGCTGACTTTAGGGGTTAAATTAGGGTTTTAGTTGAAGATATTATGTCACTTAATGACATTTAGGCCTAGGTGTAATTTCAAATATCCAAAATCCGAATTAACAACCCACTTTCAACCTTATAATAGCCTGAAACCATTAGCAATTTGCTAACCGCGTGGAGGAGCGCTGACAGTGCATGTGAACAGACGTGTTACCCCGCGATTAGGGCTTTGGTGGTTCCGTTGACCATTTGCCGGTTGTGGCGAACCTGGCGTTCACATAGCACTGCTACCCACCTGACTGTAACTGTCCATCAAACTGTGGGGACAAATCCTGACTGCGCGGTGAGATGCTATTCACATTTCTTGTCTCGAGGCAGTTACGGTTAGGTGGATTCTCGCGCGGTTAGACTCCGCTGTTTGTAATCCCGACTACGAGTTAACTGCTGCAATTGCTCACATAGCCCGCTGTTCCGACGCGGCTACTGCTGCGGTTAGGGACTGATATATAAGTTTTGCAATGGATTAATATGATTTTCAATGTATTATGCTTTTTACAAAGGCAGAGAGTTGTAGACTTTAGGTTTTGGTAATGTGTTGTTTTAATATGGTTTATTTTGGAATAGTCCGAGAAGGTTAGGACTTTAGGGTTATGGTTTTTAGACTTAGGTTTGATGTTTTCCACCATAGGGTTGAAGTAATAAGTTTAGGCATAGGTTTTAGGTCAATGATACATGGTTTTCACCATAGCTTTTTAGGGCTAGGTTTTAGTCTTTACATCAAATAAAAACTCATTTACAACCAATTGTCACAGAGTGACATTCAAACCCACATGATGACGAACCCTTGTCAACAAACAAACTCTGCAAGGCGGATGACCAACCCACGTCGACAACCATATCCTGGCGGAACTGATGACAACCACATGTCGACAACCATATCCTAGCGGAACTGTCGACAACCACATGTCGACAACCATATCCTGGCAGAACTGACGACAACCACATGTTGACAACCAGGTACCAAACCATATTCAGCGAACACGATGAAAACCATTGACATCATCGGACAACTTGAACCATAAACATCACTGTCGAAGCTGAAGACACTAAACACTGAATGTTGACGACGGAATTGAACCTATGTAACTGATCTAACAAGATCCTCTTGGATCACATATGTTAATCCAAACAAGTGGCAAAATGATAACTAGCATAATCCAACATAGATGTATAATGTAAAGCACAAAAATTGAAATAACATCACCTCAAGAAATGGAAGGAGAACACCAACACAATAGTACCCCAAAGTCTCTTTTATTATATGAAAGATGAATACAAAATCTAGCAGTGTCTCCGCAAGCCCAACAACTCATTCTATATGATACAAAGATGAGAGCCAAAGCTCATTTAAATAGACAATGGGAGATGATCTCAAAGAAAATTCCAATGACAAGTGGAGATGGATTGACAATCCCAATGTAGAAAATCAAATCACAAGTGGCAAGATGATTGGCTGTAGGTGTTCCCAAACTGCTGGTACATACTTCACTTGTGTATCAACGTGCTAGTTCAACTGTTGGTCAAGTGTAGACTTAACTAAAGAGTGTGGTACACAAACTTCCTCAAAATATGTTTTGGCTGCCACCTCTAACAAACTATTGTTCATAATCTCCGTAGGCTGCTGTTAAGTGTGCGTTAATTTGCTACGTATCATTCTTTTAGCTGGCAGTATAACTTCCGATTGGCTAGCAGTGTTTAGTGGGAGATAAGTGAGAGTAAGTGGGGCACAAGAACTGTCCCATGTGGTAGTTCTGTCCCCACTTAAACTTTTCCAAATCCGTTACATTTTAAAACTGATTTTTTGAACCCTTTTTTTGAATTCATGTACTTCCAACACTAATCGGTGATTTGGCTGATTTGTCCCCCACTAGTTGTGGGCCTCATGTGGCTACCATGTCATATATTTTGTCCCCCTTTAAACTTTTAATGTGCACCGTATATTTTCAACATGTTAAAAAACGTTTTCATTGTGCCTTATGAACTACTTTTAATGTGCATCGTATATTTTCAAAATGTTAAAAAATGTTTTCATTGTGCCTTATGAACTCACGGTTGGACCATTTGACTTGGAACTTTGACTATGACTTATGCTTTTGACTTGAGTTGTGGCTTCATGTGGTGGGCCCCACATAATTACCACATAATCTTTGACTACCATGTCATTTGGTTGACTTTCTTTGACTTTGGAAAAACTTAGAAATTTTTCCAATTATTGTTTTTTATTTTAATTTTTTTTTTCTCATTTTTGCCATTGTCATTAGGAAAATCGGCCTTTGAGGGACTATAAGTCGTTTTTTTGACTCCCAAAGTGGGTCCTAGGATAATGCTCGGTCTCTGAGGATGAATTTCGAGTAGTCACACACCCTAGACATTTCCCAAGGTCACTTATTTACATCATTAGATAGAAAATAATTAAAAATACCCGTTTTGCTGGAAATTTTTAATTATTAAAAAATCCTACTTAGGCCTAGCCAAATTCCACAAAATCTTTTGTGTGATCTCGTATGGTAATATACATCGACTCTAGACACTAATATGTGTTAGGGGCTTGTTGTCACACATAATGTCTAGGCACCGCGACAACGCTCAGATCGAAGGCTGTCACCCTGATCCCTAATCTCTCCATTTAAGCTGTCTCCCTATAGCAGGCTAAGGGGGGTAGACCCTATGGAAAAGTGGAACGAAGAAGAACTAGTTGGGAACCAACGAGTTCGGGAGACACAGTGAAGCGATCAAGTACTTGATTAAGATTTAGCAAGACTTATAGGATTTGATTAAATTTTAAACGATTGGTACTAGTGCCTTATGGAGTCAATGATCTCACTAGGGAAATTAAGACCAAGTAATCGATTAGCAACTGCTGCTTAGATGAATGACTATTTTATATGAAATGCAGATCCTAAAACTAATGTGAGATGCAAGAATCTTAGTTAATTTTAGTTAAATGCCTATTTAAATGTGAACCCTTCAATCATTTCTGTGTTGAGCCTGATTTCGTAGTAAGTGGCAGGGAGAAGGTCAGGAGAAGTGTAGGTTTTAACCCCGTACAGAAATTACCTGCATACGAATTCTAAATCACAGGAAAAATAAAAATGCGACAGCATAACACATAAAACACATATACACAGAGATTTCCCACTAGATCTCAAAACCGAGACTACCAGCTTGATTTTTCATTATATTCATTTCAATGTTACAATACATATTTTTACATGCCGAAGCATCCAATACCATGGACTGAAAACCATCGCGTCCAAAACTGTGGACCGAAAACCATAGGTAGGTTCGCCCAACTTAATATAGGGTCCAAATTTTTTTTTCTTGGGGCGCTGCCCCGAACCCCATAGAGGGAGGCTACCCGCCCCCCTCAAACCCCGCGGACAGGGGGGGCTGCTGCCCCCCCTGTGACCCCCCCGCTGCGCAATCGGCGTGGCGAAGGTGGGGTTCCGCCCCCCCTCTAACCCCCCGTTCACTACGTAGGTTAGTCATGGAAAGAATATAACACAACCCAACAATCTCCCACTTGTTGTTTTCTTTCCACAGGGGGCCACAGGAGAGCTTAGTCATTTTTCCAGCCCTGAAATGCCCATTGTTTTTCTACACCAAGAGAACTTCTCAGAGCTCACAGATTTTGTCAATGCATCTGTAGTATTCTTCAAAGTGTCCACCTTTACCAGCAACACCTTTTTGTCTTCTATCATATCCCTCACAAAGTGATACTGAACATCATGTGCTTTGTCTTTGAATGATAAGCAGGGTTCTTTTCCAAGAAAATTGCACTTTGGCTGTCACAGTCTATCCTTATAGCTCCCTGTACTAACCCCATACTTGATCACAATCTTTGCAACCAAACTGCTTCCTTGCTTGCATGAGTGGCTGCCATGTATTCTGCCTCTGTAGTTGATAGTGCCACTACAGATTGTTTCTTACTCATCTAGCTGACTGCACCTCCAAATAGGTTAAACACATACCCACTTGTAGATCTTCTCTGATCCAGATCTCCAGCCCAGTCTGCATCAACAAAGCCACGGATATCCAACACTCTGTCCAATCCTGG
>APFE030407816.1:223953-250925 GCA_000404065.3 Pinus taeda
AATGCTCCCTTGCAGCTTGTACAGAGTTCCAATCCGAACTCCCCGCATCAATACCAGTGCTCCTCGAACCATCTTGCAGGTATCCTTCTCGAACACTGTCTTAACACCTGCATCATCCAACTTGCTTACAGAAATCAGATTTCTGGCCAATGCAGGAATATGCAGAACACCCGGAAGGGTTCTAACCCTTCCACCTTGCAACTTCAACTTTACTTTTCTGCGACCAATGATTCTAGCCTTTCTATCATCTCCTAAGAAGACATCACCACCATCATATTTCTCATACTCGCAGAACCACTCTCTATGGGGAGTGAAGTGAAAGGATGCACCTGAGTCAATCAACCATGCCTCATGATCTACATGTGTACTTGAAGAAGCCAAGTACACATCCCCACCTTCATCTAGGTGGTTTTCGCCTCTGCAGAAGGAGCACCATCAGATCCCTTTCCTTTATCAGGAGCTTTAGATTTACACTCCCTTCTAAAGTGCCCTTCCTTTCCGCATTTCCAGCACACCACCTTTGTAAGTTTTCCTGGAGATTTAGATCTCCCTCTAGATTTAGATCTCCCACTCGATGACTTATTTTTGTTTCTGTTCTGGGACCATCCTCGTACAGACAAGGCATCACCATTCTGGTTGTCCATATTTTTTCGTCTCATCTCCTCCGTCAGCAAGGCTGAGACGATTTCATCAAACTACAAAGCAGTTGCATTGCTACCTATTGCAATAACCAGACTATCCCATGAGTCTGGTAGAGAACACAACAAACTGATGCACTTATCTTCATTTGAAATTTTAATATCAACAGATAATAACTGACTTACCACAGTATTAAGCGCATTTAGATGCTCTGTCACCGAGTCTCCATCTTTCATCCTCAGGTTATACATCTTTTTCTGTAGGAACAGTTTATTCACCAGAGACTTAGATTGGTACAAATTCTCTAACTTGTCCCACAGAGCCTTCGCTGTAGCTTCCCCTAATACATTCAGCAATACTGAATCTGAGACACACAATTGTATTTCTCTCTTTTCCTTCCGATCCAACTTCTTCCATTCTTCATCGATCACTCCCGTTGGTTTAGTACCCAGATCTACCGCGATCCACTGATGTTTATCCACCAACAGATCCTCCATCTTGAGTTTCCACAACTCAAAACTCTGACCATTGAACTTCTCAATCTCTATTTTTCTGCTTCTTTCCATCTTCTTTCACCCCCAGAATCGATCTCACAGATCTCCCACTGAACAGGGTCTACCACAGGCCCGACCGAAACCCCTCAGCAACAAAGGCGTCCCCTTGAAGCCAAAACAGCTCTGATACCAAATGTAGGTTTTAACCCCGTACAGAAATTACCTGCATACGAATTCTAAATCACAGGAAAATTAAAAATGCGAGAGCATAACCCATAAAACACATATACACAGAGATTTCCCACTGGATCTCAAAAACCGAGACTACCAGCTTGATTTTTCATTATATTCCTTTCAATGTTACAATACATATTTATACATGCCGAAGCATCCAATACCATGGACCGAAAACCATCGAGTCCAAAACTGTGGACCGAAAACCATAGGTAGGTTCGCCCAACCTAATATAGGGTCCAAATTTTTTTTTCTCGGGGCCCTGCCCCGAACCCCGTAGAGGGGGGCTACCCGGCCCCCTCAAACCCCCCGGACAGGGGGGGCTGCTGCCCCCCCTATGACCCCCCCGCTGCGCAATCGGCGCAGCGAAGAGGGGGCTCCGCCCCCCCTCTAACCCCCCGATTCACTACGTAGGTTTTCGTGGAAAGAATATAACACAACCCAACAAGAAGCACACTAAGATGTGATTAACGATACCTCTCCTGAAATTCTAACATACTAAGTGCCGCTGGCGCTGTAGAGAGTCGTGGCTCTGACGACTGCAAGGTCACTGTTTTAAGTACTATTAAAAACAGGCTTCTCAAGCAAAGATGGATGGATACCTATCTCTCTATCAACCAAGCTTATGCTTGGAAGTAAATTTTATTTATGCAAAACTAAGTTATATGCAAATGCACTAGATGATGAGAAGAAGATGAGATTAAGTTAGATTCAAGGATGAAAAGATGCTTATGTCGTAGAAACTTCCAATACCCAAATGAAATGTTCACTTTATTAAATGAAGATTCAAAATTAAACTCCTGAAGATATTACAATTAGAACACAAACTTATTTCAATATTTCTGATACAGTTATAGCTCAAAGAGAACAAAAACTTCTTTGCAATTAATATCAATAGATGCTAAAAAAACACTCGGTTTATGAAACAAAGGATATGCATTTTATCACAATTCCATGACAGAGTACTTAATTTTTAGGACAGTAGTAAGAAAAACTTTATGACAACAACAATATGACAACGAACACAGTAAGCTATCAATGATATCTTTATGCCAAAAATTTACCGAAATTTTTCCAAACTTGCCCACATGAATTATAAAAATTTTTCAGCATGTTATGATGTGATTTCCGGAATTATATCAAATTTGATATGCTTATTACAACGAGCAATTAAAACATGAAATAAGCCTAATGATAAATGCCCAACTCAAGAAATTAATTCCTTAATGTATTAGACAACTTAGGAACTGATTTTAGGCTAACCCACTTGAAATTTTTCCACTGTTATATTTCAGACTTCAGAAACAGAATTATTTAGAGATAACAGTGACCCAAAATGTAGATCTAGGTCAAATTCTTGATACACATCAAACATAAATGACTTATTAATGTATTTAGCAATTTTTTAGTCAATTTTAAACCACTTAGATGTGTTTTTCACCACTATTAGAAATGTACATGACTGCTGTAGCAAACAATGATGAAAAAGATGGTTTAGAGATCAAACCCTTAGGCCTTAGGCCTTGAAGATCACTTGCCCAAGTTGCCAAAAAAATTTCAATATCTGAAACACAATTTTTTACCAAATATTTTGCAAAAACCCACCAATGATTAGCTTCAGAAAATCAAATATTCAAATCAAAAATGGAGCAAGGGAATCTAGGGCCAATGAGAGCTAGCACTAGGCCCAATAGAACTAGCGTTGGGCTAGGAGAAGGCAGATCTAGGCTTAGGAGCCCCAAAACTTGAAACCCTTGTTCTGAAAAAAATTATTTTTCTTCAGATCTTCAAATTTATTGCAAAATCTTTAACAACTGGCCTTGTAAAAAGATTTGGGATAAGATATTACCCTCTAGGGTCTAGATTTGTCTCAAAACCTGCAGATTTGCTTGAAAAATCTTAGATCTGAATATTTACTTGGCTGATTTTTCAAATCTATTACTGCAAACAATCTTTGAGCCCAGATTTTGCCCTCTAGGGTCTAGATCTATTTTAGATCTGAAGATTTTCTTGGCTGATTTTTCAGATCTACTTCTGCACAAGTGAAAAGAGAAAACCCAATACCCAATATGTACAAAAATAGAGAAAATCCCAAAAACCCAAGTGTTAAAATTCAAAATTATGTTACAAAATTTCAGATCTACACAAGTAAATAACAGATCTATACAAATAATTTACAGATCTATACAAATAATTTATAGATCTATAAGATCTGAGGAGTATGAGTCCAACTCTGCTCCTAGATCTGATAATCTAAGGCTCTTAATAGTCAGATCTATCAAAATTTCCACAAATTATTTAAAAGATTTTGAAATTTTAGAGAGGTACTAGCTCAAAAACACCCTGCATAAAAATTATTATCGTTAGATAAATCCCGAGGCTTATATGAAGTAGGCTCTTCAGAAAATATGTGTTGAGAGTTGGCTGGTCTAACCGAGAACTATCCCCAAACGCTCAATGAGAACCTGAGAAATCTTCCGCAAACACTAGATCAACCATCAAATCAAGTAGAGAAATAGAACAACAATAAAATTCTGAAGAAATAGAGATACCTGTTACTTCATTCAAAATTAAAAATGTCACCCTAGATCCAACAAACTGAATAAGATACCTATATTCAGATTATTCTAAGAGAGCTATTGATTGATAGTTTTCACATAATATTAAGCAGAAATTAAAACAATGTTACCATAAATTCATGAAGAGGAACACTACAGCACGTTGAAACCCCAAAGAATTTTGTACTAATTCAAAAAAATATACAAGAGAGTTTGAGAGCTTAGTACACGATCTTAGTAATTTTAACATTTCAATACATTCCATTTGCAATGCATAAGAAAGGAAAAATATTTATTTTGTTTAGATGCTTCAAAAATTCTTTAACAGTCCATTATTTTGTGGTTTTTTTTGAGTTAAACATTATTTCTCTCAGTGCTTGCATTAGACGTATGCTAATATTCTTGATTTGATTGTCTGTAGTTCAAACTTCCAACAGGATTGGTGAAGTCTCCAAAGCCACTTTCTCTCTATGTGATTCCTATAATTCACCTTAGAGATCAACTAACAACTATTGAAAACTCTTCTTCAGGTGATTTTACTTTTATGAATTAACCTATGCTTTGAAATCTTTTGCTTACAATTATATTTAACCAAAATTATAGTATGAAATTGAAATCTTATTGATATTGCTCACCATATTGGAAAAATGGATCCAAAGATTTCAGCATGTTGCTAGGGTGCTTATCAAACCAGGAGAAAATGAACGTTGAAAATCAATTAAACAAAAAAAATTGTTGGAAAAAATCAGACCTACAAAAATGTTAATCTCTCAAGAAAATGGGAAAGAAGAGGAAAATACACTGGATATTGCAAATCCTTGCTTAAATTTCCAAAAGAAAACTAAACACAAGATGAAAATTTGATGCATACTTGGGAGTTTGAAAACAGCATGTGAAATGAATTCCCACTCCATTATAGATTTGCTAATCACAATGAAAATTCTTGTGTGCCTTTCCTAAAATTAATGGAAGGCGATGAGTAAGCTCCCTGCTTTCAATCCCCTACTTTGTCAATTGGCATTTTTTTTTGGATATTTCGCTGGCACTGATATTTTCCATCAAATTGGGATATTTAGGAAAAATTTAGATATTTTAAGGCACTTGAAAATTAATGAATTTTCAAGTGCTTGATGTTGGCTTGGGGAAGAAATCACAAAATATGAAAAATATCACGATGTATGAGCAATATTTGCAACACTAGTTTCAATGCCTCTAAAATGAGGATTAAACCAATTACAGAAGTGTGGTTTCTCTAATTCTGTGTACAAATTCCAGAAAACCATTTGACATCTTTCACAATGGTTAGTGTCTACTATATCAAACCTAACATGTTAAATATACTGCTTTCTGTTGATTGTTAGTTTTACTTTACATGCATTTGAATGATCTAGTAGCATGAATAGTTGGGAGGCATTTCAAAGCTATTTGTGTCACTGGATACCTGGAAGTTTTACACATTAGCGTGACCTAATGAGTAGCAGATGGAAATGCTACTGTTATTCATCTGTTAAGATTTTTCGTCTCTTAGCATATTATTTTACTACTGTTCGTGAACTAGCAAACACTTGAATGAAATAGATTCTTCTAGATTTGTTAATACTTCATCAATTTTTTTCATTTGCGAATCTTGGTCATGTACAAATAATGAATCAATGATACCTAATTGAAATCCTTATGTTTGTGTGACTGCAGATCCAAATTCAGTTAAGCTGCAACTGAAAAAACTCTTTGATTCTGGGGAAATTTCGAAGGACATATTTCTCAGGTACATCAAGTAGGATTCTTTATGCATGATGCATTAAAATTATTGAAATATTTAACTCTCTGAAATAAACCATGTACTAAACTTGCTGCAACATTGGCCAAGACTTCAAATTTAATTCCATGAATGTTTTGTTAAATTGTGTTGCTTTTAAAGTGTTTACGCCATGCTAGGGGTGCTTCCATCTGATGTAGGGTGCATGGTGAAACCCTAGCCCTTGTATCTCAGACCTTTTGGTTGATGACATTTTGAAATCTATGGCTTGTTGCTTGACTCTTGGAGCCCATGCTTGGAGAGGGAATCACTTGAGGAGTTCTTCCTTGACATGTGTACACCTTGGAAAGAGGGCACTTCACTTGGAGACCTTAAGGACTATATTAGATTGCTTGTGGACTTTTAGTCCACATCTTCTATAGTTGGCCTTCCTCATGAACTCTATATAAAGGGAGGAGAGAGTTCTATGTTGTAGAAAGTGCTAGGATTTGTGAGAGGAAAAACCTAGAGAAGACTAGAAGTGCTAGGGTTGGAGTCCTTGTGTGAGAAGGACCTAGGGTTTCTAGCAATGGAATCCGAGAGGAGGCTTGGATCATTTTGCTTGGAAAGCTTGTGTGAAGCAGGCTTGGAGAAAAATCAAGGGTGGACTTGTTGGTATTGATCCTAACTTGTTATTGAGCATTTGAAGCGGTGGTGAGTGGGTTGTTGTGATGCCTTGCTAGTTAGGGTTTTCTGTTGATGGTCAATACCCTAGCTAGGGTCTATATGCTTTAGAGAATCCTAGCCAGTGATAAGCTTGAAGGAAAATCTTGTATAGCCTGTGATAAGCTCTTGGTATGTTCTTGTAACTTAATTCTTATGAATGTATGAACTTTGAAGTGTACTTTGCTGTGCAAACTGTGAATTAGTAGATTTGATTCTTAGCTTACGCTCTTTTGGTGATTGAGTAGCTTTTAGTGCTGGTTATGTATGCTGATTTAATGTAAGAATGAGCGGATTTTATTCAGTGATCTGACAAATAAATAGAAGCTAAGAGGGAAGATTTGAGGCTGTGACAAATCTGCCATTTATAATTATTTTCAGATTTGTCATATGTTAGGGATTGTGCCCTTAGCGTTGGAAATTTAGTTCCCTTAAAGTACATGATTTCAGTGTTTATTTTCTTGGGGTGCCTTGTTTATTTGGTTGGATAGAAGTGAAATCTGTTGTAATTTATATTTAGATTTAGCCATAAGGATGAAAGTTCACAGGAAATAGATTTGGGAAGCTTCAAGTAAATGAGGTGAAACTTATGAATTTTCTTTGAGCAAGGATTTTCAAAATTTCTGCATGGTATCAGAGCTTATTTGACCAAGATTGCTCTCTTTGTGAAGAGGAAGTTGGGTATTTTAGTTTTTCTATACATGGGAGAAGCTCTTGAATTGGTGGTATGACATGAAGTGCAGAGCTCTCCATAGCCATATTTGGCATGCCTTTTCTTATGATCATCACTCTTGTCCTAGCCTAGAGGCTTACTACCATTGCCTCCTCTGCCACAAGAAATGAATCTTCATCCCACAGAGGAGATGTGACTCATATGCTTCGCTTAGCTACTCCCCAAAAATTTCTGGCACATTGTTTTCTCCCACTACTCTCCACTCCCACTTGATCTAGATCCTAATTCCATGTTCTCTCCTTATTTTTAAGACTCACGCTTGGACTTCAATGACTCAGGCTAAAGACAAATAAAGGTTGAAGACATTTTTTTGAGGGCTCATTACATGAATTTTACTTTCCCTCTTTACCAAAAATCTAGGGTTGGCCTCAACTTGTTTTTGAGATTTAAGAGGAGGTAGGTTCTACTTAAAATATCCATGATTTAAAAAAATAATAGAGGCTGACCCTCGTATATTTTAAGGATACAACTACAGGTAAGAGGTTAACAAGGCTTTGAGAGTGAAATATCAATTCACCTAGCTTTGAGGTTTTATCAATGCAGGAAGAATCTTTTGCCCAAGCGCTTGACATATGTTTCAATTCTGTTTTGAATGCCTTTGATTGGAGAGTTTTGACATATGTTGTTGATTTTGGGTAGCATCAGATGTGCTCTAACTCCGAAATTTTGTGGAGGGGCCAGAATACATGAGATCTCTAGAACCCAGAAATCACTTGGAGAAATTCCACCTGGAAGAGGAGTTATTAAAATTATTAATATTTTTAATGGGTTCCGAAGTCTAAACTTAAGAAAATAAAAATATTAATGGGTATTAATAAGAACATGGGTGAGAAACTTCTAAGTGACGAGGATTGAGTATGTTTTAATCTTAGCCGTTGATTAGGGACTTAATCTCGGCCATTGATTCATCAACAGGAAAAGTATAAGAGGACGCTTGAGGGTTAGTTGGAGTACACTTGAGAAATCATTCAGTTTGATTTTTCTGAGGCGTGGTTTGCTAAGAAAATCGAGTAGGTGATTTGTTGCAGTAGAGGGACAAAGATAGTTGAGGTTGGAGGATCTTCTCCAGGACATCAAAAACACAACAGAGAGACGTCGGAGGAGGCAGCGCAGACCCAGGGCGATTGATGCTAGGCCAGGAAGGGCCCACGCATTTCCAACGCTGGGGTAGAGCCACCCTCTAGCAGAAATTCGAATTTAGCTGGGGAGCAGCAGGATCAGCGAAGAAGGCTGACATCAAAGCTCCAGGAGGCAGAGGAGGCTGTGCAGTGTCCCAGTGTGCTCCACGCATGCCCACACAACTAATGCAAAGGGACAACGCAATTGTAGCCAGGGACAACCAGTCCAGTTGTTGGAATAGAGAGATTTCTCTGGGTGAAGTGAGGTAATCTCACTTAGGTTTCTGCTAGTATATTTTATCTCTGTCACTGGATAACCGAGAGGGCATCCAGAGTTGTATTCAGAAGTATTGCTTAATAATAGAAAACCCTCACAGTTGCTGCATCGATTTTTCTGCATTCGGTTTTTTCGAGGACGATTGTCCAAAAATAACAGTGTCCCTTGTGTATTTGTCTCGTTCTATTTTCAGTTCATGGTCTGCATGTATGTGTAGTCTGCAATAGTGTTTTCATCGTTGTTTAACAATTAAATAACTTGTTGAATGTAAAAACAATTAGGAGATGATAAACCAGTGGTTGTAGTAGGATTTACGATATGTAGATTTAGAAATTTTCACATATGTTTCAAGACATTGTGTGTGAGAATTTTCCCAGCACCATAAGCGCTATTATTTTAGATATGAAAGATTGTTTGCAATAGGGTATTTATTTGGAACATACTTAGAATTATGACAAATGAGGTTGAAGACACTCTTTCGAGGGCTTGTTACTTCAAAATATAGCAATCCTACTGCAAAGCCTCATTTGATAAATCCAAACCTTCGAGCAATAAGAGATCAAATAACAGTGTCACCTCAACAACCTTTCTCCAGATATTTTGTGGTCTTTAATCCCACAAGGGAGGCTTCCCTGTATAGATCACCCAAGGATATTCAATAAGAAGGGTTCAAGGTGATGGATGAGGTTCAATGACCAAGATAGGGTACTAATAGAGCCTAGAGGATTAAGATGTTCTTTGTCAAAGTACAAACAATGTATCCCTAAACTGCTTAGGCAAATAATAGTGATGTTATAAGTTAGGGTTTTATAGATTTTCAATGATAGGGCATGAAATTTCATATAACAAAAAAAAAGGTCTTACAATGACTAGCCAACAAGGGATCAAGACTATCAATTAGGTATGCAAGGTATAAGGTTTTCAATTGAGCTTTTATGGCTGAAACATGCATAAAAGAAATGTAATGTTGATTTCAACACTAGAAATAGGGTTTTAACATTACTATTATTTAATGCAATTCCTACTTAGAGGGAGATAACCCATCAAATTAAATTACTTTTTTAGCACTATTTAAAAGAAACCCTAACCCTAACCTCAAATATATAAATTTTAAAAGAGGAGAGAGGAATTAGTAAACGTAGAGGCATTTTCACCACCACCTAGACTAGTGCCTTGATCTAAAAGGGAAATGGAGTTACCTAGGGAAAATTCAATGAGGACAACCTTGTTGAAGAGGGTGAGAGGGATAAGACCTATTCTTACAAACCCTAACAACTTTCTTAATAGGGAGATTTTAAATTTAAAAGATGCAAACTTGAATTTCTCTTAATGGATTCAAGGAAAACAATATTGCATGGTGTTACTCACCATTTTGTGGGTAATATCCCAAAGGGAATTTTTTTTCTCCAAGATGGTCCTCAGCCGGCAACTAGCAGTGCCTTGCAGCCACCAGCTAGCTCATTGTGCCATTTTCTTTGCCACCTGAGCCAACCATTGTTGATTTCTGGTAGCATCGTATGTGCTCTAAGTCTCAAATTTTGCAGGGAGGCTTAGACGTATGTATTCCACAATACCCAGAAGTCGTTTTGGTAAATTCTACCCGGAGACAGTTTTATTAAAATAATTAATTATTTTTAATGGGACCCTAAGTCTAAACTTAGGAAATTAAAATAATTAATGGGTATTAATCTAAACTATGGGTGTAACTTCTAGAAGATGATGAAGATCAAGTCCAAATGATTTGAGCCATTGATTAGAATCTAATTTGGGTCGTTGGTTCTCAACTGGAAGATTATAAGGACATCGAAGGGCATCCGGAAAGATATAGAGGCAGATACTTAGCTACCTGAGTAAGTTCGATTTTCTCACTGATCAAAGTTTGGCAAGAGAAAATCGAATCAGAGGGAGAGTTGCAGGTGAGAAGGAGAGAGTGAGGTTATCAACATCAGTATGAAGGTTAGGAGCAGAAGTCACAGAGAAGGAGGACAATGCAGAGGTTGTGACGCAGAGGATAATGTAGTGGGAGTGTGGTGTTGGGATAGCGTAGTTCTCACGCAGGGGCTGACGCAGTGAGACACAGAGGGGGCAACAGGTCCTCTCCTATATCTGAAACTCGTCGAGTAGTGTCTATAAAAAATTCTCAGAGAGAATCCACTTCTATTCTACTGGTTGTATCTTGTACATGAGAATTTTGCTGAAGAATAATAAAACCATCATCTACTGCATCGATTTTCCCGCATTGCGTTTTGTTGTTGCACAGATTGTCACGACAATGCTCAGACTGGGGGCTGTCACCCTGATCCTTTATCTCTCTGTTTAAGCCGTCTTCCGAGGCTAAGGGGGGTAGACCCTATAGGATAAAGGAAGACCAACTGTGGACCAGTTGGGTTGGGCGACAGAGCAAGGCAATTTAGCACTTGATTGATTTTAGAAATTAAAGGACCAGTGCCTTATGGAGTTAATGATTAAATGATTATTTATTAGATGTTGCAGTAATATGAACTTTGTAAAACAATCATTTATTATCGAATATCCCGAGCAAAGATTAATTTTACCAAATGCGAGATAATCAATAAATGCGCAATGCCTTAACAATATTCCAACAATTAAACTTCATGAAAAATCAAATGCTTTAGATGATCATAAAATTTAAATGCTGATCAGTTACCACTTTCATATAGCCAACTTGTAAATAAACATTTAAGTGCATTTAACTATAGAAAAATGGAACATAGATACCACGAAAGACGCCGAAAAATGAATTTTCAAGCTTTTTCAAAAATTTTTAATTTTTTTAAATAAATTTTTATATTTTTAAAACAAAATTAAACTAAACTAAACTAAATTAAATTAAATCCTAAAATCAAATAAATCTAACAAATTAAAACAAAATATGACCCATTAAAATCTAAAACTTCTTATGATTTTTATATTTTATATTTTTATGATTCAAAATTTTTAATTTAAAATGAAACAAAACTTAAAATCTAAATAAAATCTAATCTAAAACTAACACCTAATCTATATACATAAATGAAACAATATAAAATCTAAAAAATAAAACTTAAATCTAAAACCTGAAAAAAGAAACCTTTTATGCCCTTTTTATATTTTTATATTTTTCTAAATTGTTTAAAATCAAACTTTGAAAAATTAAAACTAAATTTAAAGAGATCTAATTCTAAAGCTAAAACAAAGATTTAATAATCCTAAACATGAGTTAACGTATATCAAAAAAATAAATAAAACTAAACTTTAATCTAAAAATTAAATAAAATTTAAAATCTAATCTAAACTAAAGAAACTTAAACTACATAAAACTTAAAATATATACAAAAAAAAGAGAAATAAAAATCTAATTCTAAAAAAAAACTAAGTCCTAAACTAAACTATGGGCTAAACTAATAAATCAAAATCTAAGTTTAAATATATCTAAAAAAAAATAAAACTAAAACGTAATTTAACAACTAACCTAAAAAATGAAAATCGATTTTTTTGTTTTTATATTTTTTATGACTTATTAAAAGAAACAAAAATCAAATCGAAAAATTTTCATTCATTTTTTTTTTAAAGAACTAAACTAAGAGGAAATAGAATCGAATTTTGCTATTGATTAAAAGAAATGCTATCAACGCTAACCCTATCCTGGATATACTATACAAAACTATGCTAAACTAAAATGAAACGTAAATTAAACATGAATATATACAAAATGAAATCGAATAGATAAAAGAACTACCCCAAACACTAAACTTACCATACGTATCAACCTGAAAAAACTTAACCCGTCATAAAAAGATCAAAATTTGTAATTGATTCTGCGTTGTATCGTTTCAATTTTTTTAAATTTTTTTTTCCTTTAATGTTTTGCGTGGGCGTGTGTAGGTGCGATGGGAGATGGATCCGTAGGTGCAGGGATGCGTAGGCAGGGGTTTGATGTAGATTGGAAGCCGTTCAATGGTGGAAAATGCAGGAGCAGAAATGAAGTTCAAATGGCCGAGGGGATACGGTAAGGATGGTAGCACGCAGGGATTGCTTTCAGATGCTATGGCAATGAGGGTTTGTTGTCGGGGTGGAGGATATCTGCAGGCCTGGCAGTGTGAGGACCTCTGAGAGGATGCAGCATGGAGGGTTTTGATTGGAGGAATGCCGCAGAGATTTGGTAGGTTGAGGGTTTTACTTGCAGTGTGGAGATGGTTGTCTGGACAGAGAAAAGACTACAGGTCAGCATGAGAAGTTTTGAGGGATGTGGGGACTCTTTGCAAAAAATAGAGGTGTTGAGAAATACGCTGAGATTGACAGCGTGAGGTTGTGTTGGGCAACGATTGAGGGTGACCACAGCAACAAAAAAAAATTCTGAAGCATGCCAGAATGATAAAACAATTTTGAAACCCTAAGAAAAATACCCCAATTTCCAGAAAACGAATTTCTCACTTATACTTCGGATTTATCAGTGAAACTCTAGTAGAAAAATGGCTTGGGAAACCTCGAATTTCTTTAGAAAAACCTTGCAAATTCTCCAATAAATTTTAAATTGCCTTACATTCAAATGTCTAATGAAAACCCTGAAAAACTTTTAAAATATATACCTGCAACCTACGATAGCAAAAACAGAACACCGAAAAGTAAAATGTGCAAGGAAGAAACCCTAAACCCTAACAAAAAGTAGCTAAATAATTACAGTAATTACAAATTAAAGGCTCCTAAATAGCCAGATTTATCATTATGCCACAGAAATATTTTTCAGAATTTTAAACTTAATGTGAGGTGCTTCAGAAAAACCCTTTGTGCATTCACCAAAAATTTTAAATGATAAGCCCGGGATCAAAATTGACTGGGTTCTTTCAGAAAACACAATCCGGGAGTTCGCTGGTTTAGCCGAGAACTTTCCCTAATTCTCGGTAAACTCAAAACTAAGGATATCCTGCACAACTTAAATCAACCATTAATATAGAGGGAGAAAACAACAGAGAAATTCAGATCAAATGGAGATACTTGCCATTATATTTCAGAAATTAAACTATCATTCAAACCCAGAGATCAGACAAGATACCTGTGCTTAAATCAATCTTTATCAAGTTATTATCAATGGCTGAAAATAAAATTATGCAGAAATAAAATATCTTACAAGATTTCCAGAAGAGTAACATCAACAAGATTTTCAACCCCAAAGTCTTTCTTTATTGCACAAAAAATGACTACAAGAGAGCTTTTTTTAGCACATGACTCTCAGATCGAATCTTCTCAAATGACCCCTGACACCCTATTTAAAGGAAAAATTCCCAACGGCTAGTTCGAGTGATCCATGTCAAAATGATCTCGATCGTCGATTAGGGTCAAGATATCTTTTAATCTCATCCGTCGAAATTTTAAATGCATTAAAAATTAAAACTTTGCATTTATTTTCTCAAAATTTTGACTTATTTTATTATTTTATTTTATATTATTATTATTATTATTAAATTTTATTTTATTTTATTTTTTATTTTTTAGTTATTTTATTTTTTAGTATTTATATTTATTATTATTATTATTATTTTTTATATTTGGATTCTCGAACTTAGCCTTTGGAAAAATCACCTAGGACCTAGGACTTAGGACTTATGAGGGGATTAAAACATTTTCTAACCCTCAAGACAATTTACATCATGACTTTTACAATTTTACATCTCAAGGGGGGAAACCCATTTGACATAGACCCTCATAGACCACCCAGTTCTGCGACACGGATATAATCTAGCAGATCAAGTAATTTGTAATAACCTAACCAAATAATTAGGATTATTTCCAAATTACTTTTACATATACTCGAAGCACACTACGATTCCCCTAAGATTCTAATGACACAATCCATTCCGGCTTTGGGGTTAGGCTGAAGGAAAACTCTGCCGATCATGGATCGGTGAGACAAAAAACCTTCTGGAACGTAGATTATCGCTAGAAAATTAGGTTTGCCTAGGCAATTTACATACATGACTCAGTTCTGCTAAGATTATTTACAATTTACACATGCAGAATGGGTTTACAACATAACATGATTGGGCTGATGATGACAGTCGAATGGCACAGACACGTCAATCAAGTGCTATCCCTTTTGCGAAAAAGGAGGTGTATTGCTCTGGGTAGTTGACACATAGTGGTCAACATCTGGCTCTACTTGGGGACACATTACTGCACTGTAGGAATGTGAGAATCCAGAATCTGCATCCACGCAACGCACAACAAAAATAAGTAGCGTCTATTCAGAAATCATCATATAACATTAAGCACATGAAAGGTATAAGCTCTTCATTTGTTAACTATCTGGAAAAGTAAATCTAATCTTAAAACAGAAATGAAAATGTTGAAAAAACAAGGAGTAGGGTTAGAAATGCAGAGGATGCCCCATGGAATCAGATGTGTTCAATATAGTGTATACTGAGCATTTGCCTGCTTTCAGGCAAATCTGTCGGCTGCTTATCGGATGTGCCATGTCCAATTTTGCATACGGTAGAACTTTCTCCTATCCGAAAATCAAGTAGCTCGCGGTCATCTAATGCATCAAATCTTTTTCTTGTTCTCTTTCTTTTGCGTTTCTTCTTCGTGGCAGGTTGTATCGCTAATGATGTGGAACATTCTGCTTCAAAGCTCTCAGATGAAGTATGTAAGATATGCGTGACATGTCTTTCTTCATCTTGCATCTGATCTTTATCATTTTTAATTTTATCTAGATCACCTTCAATTAACCACCTTTCAATTGAACCAATGACCTCCTCATAATAAGATGGAGCTTGTTGCAGCAAATAAGGAGGCTTCTGATCTGTCGATGTTTCCTGGTTTCTTTCATCCTCTAACCGTTGTTGAAATTTATGTACCTGTGTTGTAATGGCATCTATTTGGCTAGAGTGTTCAACTTTCATAGTACTCATTTTCCTGGCATGGTCTTCTTCCATGATCAATAACTTATTCTGAAGACATATCTGATTAGCTTCCATGGTCGTCATATTTTCCTCTAAGTTTGATAACTTGCTTTGCATAAAACTAATTTCTGTGTCATGATTAGTTTTCATGGCCTCAATTCTTTAGCATGTTGATTTTGCATGTCGGTTATGTGATCAGAGTGTTTAATTTTCATGATCTCCATCTCCTTATTACGTTTTGACAGGTGGGTGCATACAGTTCTCACATCATTGGCGTAATTAGTTTGATTGATCTCCATATTTTTTACCAGCCGCATTAGTTCTTCTATAACTTGCTTCTGATTTTCCCTTTCATTGTCGACATTGATTTTATAATTTGTCCCTGCTTTTCCACTATCATGGATTTGATTTGCAATGGTACAAGTGGATGGCGCATTCTGATATGAAGAATTGTCTTGAAATCTTTCATCGACAGCTGGACCTTTTATAAGATTACTTTCATTCTGTTGCACAATTTTAGGGGCACAAGGCGAGTTATCTGGATCACCATATCTATCTTTAAAAACCTTGAAAATGTCTTGTAAAGAAGTGAAAGAGTCTTCAGGACAATTATGAAACCAATTCAAAGCATCACCCTCTAAAGAAAGGACAAATAGATGCATTTTGACATCTTCATGATCATATTGAGGAAGTCTACAATACATGAACATTATACGATAAAAACTCCATACATGCCTTCTAATAGCGACTGAACCACCACTCGAGAACAAAGGTAATTTAGAAATGGCCACTTCTGGTAAATCATGGAGATCATCGGTAAAATGACATGGTTTAAACAAATAATCCATGATGGATAACGAGGGACCAAATGGATGATATAAAGAGATCTCTGCTCAAGAAAATCAAGAGATGAAAGAAATGGAGTCGCCACTTGAACAATGAATCTAATTCTAGGATCCAAAAAGCAACCAACAAGCAGATATGAAGGAGGCTTCTTGTCTGGGAAAAATAAAAGAAATGGAGTCGCCACCCAAACAAGAAATGAACCGAAGAGTAGTTGCTGGTATGACGAAAAATAAGGCGATGAAAAAGATCCAAATGATGCCAAAAATGTTGACTCTGCCAGCACAAATGAGAGATGAGAAAGATGAAAGAATGATAAATGTCGAATAAACCAAGGATAGAAAAAACTCTTCCCCGGTAACGGCGCCAAAAAATGTTGTCGTTGCCAGCTGAAATGAACATATTAGAAATGAGAAGAATGATTGTTGTTGAAACGCCAGGGACAGAAAAACTCTATCCCCGGCAACGACGCCAAAAAATGTTGTCGCACAGATTGTCACGACAATGCTCAGACTGGGGGCTGTCACCTGATCCCCGATCTCTCCGTTTAAGCCGTCTCCCGAGGCTAAGGGGGGTAGACCCTATAGGATAAAGGAAGACCAACTGTGGACTAGTTGGGTTGGGAGACAGACCAAGGCAATTTAGCACCTGATTGATTTTAGAAATTAACGGACCATTGCCTTATGGAGTTAATGATTAAGTGATTATTTATTAGATGTTGAAGTAATATGAACTTTGTAAAACAATCATTTGTCATCGAATATCCCGAGCAAAGATTAATTTTACCAAATGCGAGATAATCAATAAATGCGCAATGCCTTAACAATATTCCAGCAATTAAACTTCAAGAAAAATCAAATGCTTTAGATGATCATAAAATTTAAATGCTGACCAGTTACCACTTTCATATAGCCAACTTGTAAATAAACGTTTAAGTGCATTTAACTATAGAAAAATGGAACATAGATATCACGAAAGACGCCGAAAAATGAATTTTCAGCTTTTTTGATTTTTATTTTTTAAAATATTTTTATATTTTTTAAAACAAAATTAAACTAAATATCTAAATTAAAATTAAATCCTAAATCAATAAATCTACAAATAAACAAATATACCATTAAAATCTAAATTTTTTAATGATTTTTATAATATATATTTTTATGAATTTTAAAATTTTTAATTAAATGAACAAAACTTAAAATCTAAATAAATCTAATTGAAAACTAACACATAACCTATATACATAAAATGAAACAATTAAAAATCTAAAAAATAAACTTAAATCAAAACCTGAAAAAGAAACCTTTTATCCCTTATATATAATATATATATATTTTTTTTTCTGACTTGGTTTAAAATCAACTTTGAAAAATTAAAACTAAATTTAAAAAGATTATTTAAAGCAAAACAAAGATTAATAACCTAAACATGAGTTAACGTATATCAAAAAAATAAATAAAACTAAACTTTAATCTAAAAACTAAATAAAATTTAAAATCTAATCTAAACTAAAGAAACTTAAACTACATAAAACTTAAAATATATACAAAAAAAGAAATTAAAAAACAAAAATCTAATTCTAAAAAAAAACTAAGTCCTAAACTAAACTATGGGCTAAACTAATAAATCAAAATCTAAGTTTAAATATATCTAAAAAAAATAAAACTAAAACGTAAGTTAACAGCTAACCTAAAAAATGAAAATTGATTTTTTTGTTTTTATATTTTTTATGACTTATTAAAAGAAACAAAAATCAAATCGAAATTTTTCATTCATTTTTTTTTTTAAGAACTAAACTAAGAGGAAATAGAATCGAATTTTGCTATTGATTAAAAGAAATTCTATCAACGCTAACCCTATCCCGGATATACTATACAAAACTACGCTAAACTAAAATGAAACGTAAATTAAACATGAATATATACAAAATGAAATCGAATAGATAAAAGAACTAACCCAAACACTAAACTTACCATACGTATCAACTTGAGAAAACTTAACTCGTCATAAAAAGATCAAAATTTGTAATTGATCCTGCGTTGTATCATTTCAACGTTTTTTTTGTTTTGTTTTGTTTTGTTAATTCTTTCTGTTGTGTTGTGTGTGGGCGTGTGCAGGTGCGATGGGAGATGGATCCATAGGTGCAGGGACGTGTAGGCAGGGGTTTGATGCAGATTGGAAGGTGTTCAATGGCAGAAAACGCAGGAGTAGAAATGAAGTTCGAATGGCCGAGGGGATACGATAAGGATAGCAGCACGCAGGGATTGCTTTCAGATGCTAGGGCAGCGAGGGTTTGTTGTCGGAGTGGAGGAAATCCGCAGGCCTGGCAACATGAGGAACTCTGAGAGGATGCAGCGTGGAGGGTTTTGATTGGAGGAATGCCGCAGAGATTTGGTAGGTCGAGGGTTTTACTTGCAGCATGGAGATGGCTATCTGGACAGAGAAAAGATTGCAGGTCAACGCGAGAAGTTTTGAGGGACGTGGGGACTCTTTGCAGAAAATAGAGGTGCTGAGAAATACGCTGAGACTGACAGCGTGAGGAAGGTAGTGCTGGGCAATGATTGAGGCTGACCACAGCAACAAAAAAAAAAAAATTTGAAGCATGCCAGAATGACAAAACAATTTTGAAACCCTCAGAAAAATACCCCAATTTCCAGAAAACGAATTTCTCACTTATACTTCGGATTTATCGGTGAAACTCCAGCAGACAAATGGCTTGGAAAACCTCAAATTTCTTTAGAAAAACCCTGCAAATTCTCTAGTAAATTTTAAATTGCCTTGCATTCAGATGTCTAATGAAAACCTTGAAAAACTTTTAAAATCTATACTTGCAACCTGCAATAGCAAAAACAGAACACCGAAAAGTAAAATGTGCAAGGAAGAAACCCTAAACCCTAACAAAAATTAGTTAAATAAGTACAATAATTACAAATTAAAGGCTCCTAAACAGCCAGATTTATCGTTATGCCATAGAAATATTTTTTAGAATTTTAAACTTAATGTGAGCTGCTTCAGAAAAACCCTTCGTGCATTCACCAAAAAATTTTAAATGATAAGCCTGGGATCAAAACTAGCTGGGCTATTTTAGAAAACACAATTCGGGAGTTGGCTGGTTCAGTCGAGAACTTCCCCTAACGCCCGGTAAATTCAAAACTAAGTATATCTTGCATAGCTTAAATCAACCATTAATATAGAGGAAGAAAACAACAGAGAAATTCAGATGAAATGGAGATACCTGTGATTATATTTCAGAAATTAAACTATCAAAAAAACCCCAAAGATCAGACAAGATACCTGTGCCTAAATCAATCTTTATCAAGCTATTATCAATGGCTAAAAATAAAATTATGCAGAAAATAAAATATCTTACAACATTTCCAGAAGAGTAACATCAGCAAGATTTTCAACCCCAAAGTCTTTCTTTATTGCACAAAAAATGACTACAAGAGATCTTTCTTTAGCACACGACTCTCAGATCGAATCTTCTCAAATGACCCTTGACACCCTATTTAAAGGAAAAATTCCCAACAGCTCGTTCGAGGGATCCATGTCAAAATGATCTCGACCATCGATTAGGATCAAGATATCTTTTAATCTCATCCGTCGAAATTTTAAATACATTAAAACTTAAAACTTTGCATTTATTTTCTCAAAATTTTGACTTATTTTATTTTATTTAGTTTTTAATTTTGTAGTTATTTTAATTTTTTATTATTTTTTGATTTTTGATTATTTATATCTTTTATTATTTTTTATTGTTTTATTTTTTTTATTTTTATTTTTTTTTTGGATCCTCGAACTTAGCCTTTGGAAAATCACCTAGGACCTAGGACTTAGGACTTATGAGGGGATAAAACATTTTCTTACCCTCAAGTCACTTACATCATGACTTTTACAATTTTACATCTCAAGGGGGAAAACCCATTTGACATAGACCCTCATAGACCACCTAGTTTTGCGACACAGATATAATCTAGCAGATCAAGTAATTTGTAATAACCTAACCAAATAATTAGGATTATTTCCAAATTACTTTTACAGACTCGAAGCACGCTAGGATTCCCCTAAGATTCTAATGCAAAATCCATTCCAACTTTGGGGTTAGGTTGAAGGAAAACTCTGCTGATCATGGATCGGCGAGACAAAAAACCTTCTGCAACGTAGATTATCAATAGAAAATTAGGTTTGCCTAGGCAATTTACATACATGATTCAGATCTGCTAAGATTATTTACAATTTACACATGCAGACTGGGTTTACAACATAACATGATTGGGCTGATGATGACAGTTGAATGGCACGGACACGTTGATCAAGCACTATCCCTTTTGCGAAAAAGGGGGTGTACTGTTATGGGTAGTTGACACGTAGTGGTCAACACGTTTTCTCGGGGACATTTGTCCAAAATAACTGTGTCATTGTGTTGTATCTTTTCTTGTTTCAGTATATTAATCTTAAATAGTGAATGTTGCAGTTGTATTTGCTTTGATATTTACCGTAGAAACCAGTAAATAACTTGTATGGTTCAACAAGTACAAGAAGTAATATCAATTGCTGTAGTAGGGATTCCGGGTTTAGGAATTTTCACATGGTATTAGAGCAATAGGTGAAGCAAGAAGAACAGAGCCCAAAGACCTAGCGTTGAAGGAAGAAGGGAATTCAAAATTCTTGCAAAGGTAGCAATTTGAATCCCTAGAGGGTTTGTGCAGTTCAGCCCCGAGGGCTAGATTTTCGAGGAAAATCTCTCTTTGAGTAAGTCAACAGAGAGGTAAGCTTGCCAAATTGAGTTTTGTCAGCGGCAAAGGAAGCAGCGTGGCAGAAGCTTCAGCGAAGAGGTTTTTCTGGTGGGACGCAGTTTTCTGCAGGCAGTTGCTAGGGTAGGATAGCGTCAGAGATCGTTAGAAAAATAACACAAAGATGGATACTCAAGATGTCTTCGAATTATCCTTCGGATTAGAAGAAGAATTCACATGCCTAGCAAGTTCAGTGTCAGCAGATGTTTGACACATTGATAGTGGGGCTAAGATTATTTACAATTTACACATGCAGACTGGGTTTACAACATAACATGATTGGGCTGATGATGACAGTTGAATGGCACGGACACGTCGATTAAGCACTATCCCTTTTGCGAAAAAGGGGGTGTACTGTTATGGGTAGTTGACACGTAGTGGTCAACACGTTTTCTCGGGGACATTTGTCCAAAATAACTGTGTCATTGTGTTGTATCTTTTCTTGTTTCAGTATATTAATCTTAAATAGTGAATGTTGCAGTTGTATTTGCTTTGATATTTACCGTAGAAACCAGTAAATAACTTGTATGGTTCAACAAGTACAAGAAGTAATATCAATTGCTGTAGTAGGGATTCCGGGTTTAGGAATTTTCACATGGTATTAGAGCAATAGGTGAAGCAAGAAGAACAGAGCCCAAAGACCTAGCGTTGAAGGAAGAAGGGAATTCAAAATTCTTGCAAAGGTAGCAATTTGAATCCCTAGAGGGTTTGTGCAGTTCAGCCCCGAGGGCTAGATTTTCGAGGGAAATCTCTCTTTGAGTAAGTCAACAGAGAGGTAAGCTTGCCAAATTGAGTTTTGTCAGCGGCAAAGGAAGCAGCGTGGCAGAAGCTTCAGCGAAGAGGTTTTTCTGGTGGGACGCAGTTTTTTGCAGGCAGTTGCTAGGGTAGGATAGCGTCAGAGATCGTTAGAAAAATAACACAAAGATGGATACTCAAGATGTCTTCGAATTATCCTTCGGATTAGAAGAAGAATTCACATGCCTAGCAAGTTCAGTGTCAGTAGATGTTTGACACATTGATAGTGGGGCTTCAGCCCATATGACTGGAGTGCGAGAATATTTCTCAAGCTATCAAGAAGAACAAATGGACTTCCAAATTACTATGGGAAAGAGAATAAAGTGTACTCCAGTAGGCAGAGGTACCATAGCATTTCAGACAAAAGAAGGAAACAACATCCGAGCCACCAATGTTCTGCATGTGGTCGGGTTAGGAATGAATTTGATTTCAGTGCCCTAGTTATAGGACAAAGGATACAATGTATACTTCATTGGAAAGAAAGTATATGTCAAACATCCAAGATGGCAGAAGAAGAGACAAATTGGAGCTCGAAGCAACAAACTGTATAGGTTGCCGCTCGAGTCTCCAATGGCACTGATAGGCAGCCGTCATAATGGTGAAAAAGAATTGAATGAATTATGGCACAGGCGAATGGGACACTTACACCATGGAGCACTGAGAATGCTCCAAGAGAATGTTAAAGGAGTTCCAGGTCTTAGTACTGAGCATAATGATTTATGCAGAGGAGGCGTACTAGGGAAGTACAGTAAAGCAACTTTTTCCAGAAGCAACAATAGAGCAGAATGTGTATTGGGATTGATACACTCAGATATTTGTGGTCCAATGCCCACAAGAGCTCTTAGTGGTGGCTAATACTTCGTCACCTTTATTGATGATCACTCTAGAGAAACTTGGATCTATTTCTTAAAGACCAAGGATGAGGTATTTGATCGATTCAGAAAGTTTAAGGCTCTCGTTGAAAACATGACAGGGAAAAAAATAAAGGTATTGCGTTCAGATAATGGTGGAGAATATACGGAGAAAGACTTCACAAATTTTTGGGCAAAGGAGGGCATCAGAAGAGAATGGACAACTCCATATAATTCAAAGCAGAATGGAGTAGTAGAATGGAAAAATAGAAGTATTGTTTAGGCAACAAAAGCTATGTTGTATGATCAAGACTAGTCTAGATTCTTATGGGCAGAGGCTTGCAACAAAACGGTATATATCTAGAATAGAATTCCTCACAGAGCGTTGGGGAAGAGAACACCCGAAAGTGTCTTCACTGGGAAGAAGCTAGAAGTAAGTCATCTCAGGATATTTGGAAGCATGGCATATTGTCACATTCTAGACAAAAAGCGTAGTAAACTGGATCAGACTGTAGAAAAAGGGTACCTTGTAGGATATAGTGAGACCTCAAAGGCATACAAAATCTACATTCCTAGGAACAGGAAGATTGTAGTGAGACAGGATGCAAAGTTCATGGAGGATAGAGGCTTCAAGAAATCTCGAGAGTTGCCAGCAGAAGGTCAGTAAGTAGATGTTCCATTAGTCCAATAGCAACAAGGGCGATAGGCAGGAGGACAGAAACCTGGATCGAGTACAGTGACCAGTATTGGCATTTCCTCAGAAGTAGGAAATCTAGATAGTTCTCAGCAGAGGGAATGATAGGACCAGGAGGAGTTGATTGAGCCACCCACCACTAGTGGTAAAACCATCAGGGAAGTACGACAAACGCTGAGGGAAGCAGAGGAGTTTGTTGGAGCTCCTAGAACCGAGCAGAGGCAGTGTCGACAACCTGACAGATACCAGGCCTTGGTCGCACAGGTTGAAGAACCCTGTAGCTTTCAAGGAGCCATTTAACACCAAGTATGGGTGGATGCCTTGGTAGAAGAGTATAGTCCTATCATGACGAACAATGTCTGGGAAGTAGTACCTAGACGAGAGGATAGATCAATTGTAGGATCAAGGTGGATCTACAAGATCAAGAATGCTGCAGATGGCAGTATAGAGAAGTACAAGGCTAGGTCCGTGGAAAAAGGGTACGCACAGAAAGAAGGAATAGACCTTTGCCCCAACAGCCCGATATACCTCTAGCAAATTCGTTATATCCCTAGCAGCTCAAATGGGATGGGAGATTCACCAAATGGATGCCAAGACAACATTTCTGAACGGGGTGATAGAAGAATAGGTGTATATAGAATAGCCTGAAGGCTTCGAAACGCATGAAAAGAGTACTCATATGTGCAGATTAAAGAAAGCCCTGTATGGGCTCAAGTAGGCACCTAGAGCATGGTGTGGTTGGATTGATAGTTACTTGCAACAGTTGGGATTCGTCAAGAGTGATGTTGATTCCAATCTCTACTACTTAATGGTAGCGAATGAGCCACTTATCCTGGTATTATATGTGGATGACTTGTTTTTAACAGGGTCATCTAGGCTCATATAAGATTGCAAGAAGAATCTTGAAGAAGAATTTGACATGAAGGGTATGGGGTTAATGCATTATTTTCTAGGGTTGGAGGTTTGGCAGAAGAATGGGGAGATCTTCCTTGGGCAAGGAAGATATGCTCCAAATTTTTTGAAGAGATTCAGAATGCAGGATTGTCAGCCCATGGCTACTCCCATGATCACCAACTGGAAGAAAATAAATGCATCAGGAGACAAGGAGGTGGACCCCACCTTGTTGTTGAGTCCCAAAATTGCATCTTTGCTACACCTTTTTCTAGCTTCTTTCCATTTATCTAAACCTCCTAAATCATCAGTATCATTGCATAATAGTTTAAAAAAGGGCATTTAAAGTGGTTTCTTGACTATGTGTTTGTGTTGCTATTTGAATTAGATTTTTGTTTATAAGCTGCGAAGTCTTGTCACTTTCCGTAGCCAGCCCAAGTTTCTGCGGCTGTTTTGTCAAAGTTTGTATTGCAGGTGTCTTCAGGCGAATCGAGCCACATGGGCAAGTTGCAATCGACGTGGACATGGACCGAGTCCTATTGGCTCAGTCGAATTCATCAGAAAAGGCCATAGTCAACGATGGGCAAAACGGTGGTCAACTCAAGAGTCCTACAGTGATAAAACTCTGTTTTTCACTACGTGAAGCTTTGCGTGGTTGTTCCTAGATCTCGGGGGACAATTAACACCTGTGGACTGCTCCATGAATCGGATCCAACAGCCCCCTTCCAAAGATTGAATCCTCACGGCAGCCATAGTGCTAAAGCTCAGGGCGTGGTTGTTTACGTGTCTTGTATCAGCACCGAATGTAGGAAAACAATTATATTATCCTCTGTTATAAATAATGCTTTCTCATACGCATATTAGCTAGCTTTTTGATAATGTAATTTTGACTGTAAAGGAACCCACTGTGCTGTAACTTTATCACTGTGTTGTGACTGCATTTTAATACATGAGAAGTCTCTATTTTTGAGCTCAATTGGTGGTTGATCGTTGATTGTACGAAGATTGTGCAGAGGGCCCCTACACAGGCCGAGGTCTTGTTTATTACTATAGAGTTTCATGTTTCATTTCTTTATGTTCTTATGCCATAATCATTCACTTGTATATATATCACAGTTCTTATGGTGTTAACGCTTGATAGCTGTCCATAGTTTTTCACATTTTATATACTGTTAACTGATCAATGCTTTTGTTTCAGATCACAATAGGCAGCCCGGGCAGCACATAGTTTTCTAATGACTAATGACATGGAATCATTCTTGTCCTTCTGCTGATTTTCATTTCCTTTAGTTTTTAGTTCCAACATTGTGTTATTTATTTCAGTTTTGCTCATTTACTTTTCTGCAAGTTAGTTATTGAATTGCTCATGACATTCTCAGTTACCTCCTGAAGCCAGAGCGAGTTGAATGGTGAGGGATTGAAGTATGAAGTGTGTAGTTTGATATTAGTTTATTTTTCTGCAAGTTAGTTATTGAATTGCTCATGACATTCTCAGTTACCTCCTAAAGCCAAAGCGAGTCGAATGGTGAGGGATTGAAGTATGAAGTGTGTTGTTTGATATTAGTTTTATTTTCTGCAAATTAGATATCAGATTGCTCAAATTGTTTATGATTACCTCCTAAAGCCAGAGCGAGTCGAATGGTGAGGGGTCAGAATATGAGTTGATGTAATGTGATTTTAGTTTACTTTGCTTGCAATTCTTAGATTTCTTTGAGTTCAGTTTTTCTTATATTTTCATGGCAGCAAGGACAATGGGTTTCATGGTCACTAGCTCACCATTGTTTAATTAGAATAGTGGCACATTTTCACTCTCTTTTCAAGAATTAGTTTCATCATTGCATGTTTTTAGAAAGTTTGAAGTTTTGAAAATCATTTTAAAAGACATCATTGCCTTGAACATTTATATCATATTTGTCTTTTAGAATTTCCATCTCACATTAGGGAATTAACAAAAATAAACCCAAAACAAAACAAAAATTCAAAAACAACAAAAAAATAAGAAATAGGTTATCTTGCACATATAGTGCGCCGCACTTCAACAGTTTACGACTCCCGGATTGACAATTAATACAGCAATTTAGGACACTCTAAATTGACCAAACATTTTGGCGCCGTTGCCAGGGAAGTGTAACTAGGTAGCCAATTTCCTAAAAAAAACAATAAAAAGAAGGGAAAAATTGATAACTTCTTGAAGTATGCTCTCCTCTTGCACTTAGTGTGATCTGGAGGATCAGAATAGAGAGTTATTGTTTCAATAATTTCTTAAGTATGCCCTCTTCTTGCACCTAGTGTGACCTGGAAGATCATAAAGAGAATTATTAGCCCAACTTGAAAATAAAAAAAATGACATGCATAGAGCAAGAGATTCTAGGGGAAGGTTTATAGCTAGAGCCAAGAGTTTGATTTTCACAACTCCATCTTCTTCAAGGCATAGACAAGATTCACCACCATCTACCCCTAGCCTTAAGATTCCTGGAATTCAAGGAGTAGCTGAATTAGAGGATTCTCCTACACCATCTACCATATCTCATTTAGAGAAAGACCCTTTCTTTACTTCTACAGGAGAACATATTGTAATTCAAGAAGTAGAATCACCTGAAGAAGAGAAGGAAGAAAGCCCCTCTCATCCTCCCTTAATAGAAGAACCAGAGGACTCTGAAGAAATTATCATGACAGAAGAAGTAGTAGATGGATT
>APFE030407816.1:270810-283418 GCA_000404065.3 Pinus taeda
AATGAAAATCTTTAAAATTATGTTTAAAATCTTCAAAATTATGTTTTTTTATAAAAAAACTAAATATTTAATGTATTTTTTACAACGACCGAGTCATTGAAAAAGAGCCGGCCGAGTCATTACCGTTTCGGAGTCGGAGTCAGAGTCATTGCTCGGTCGAGTCGGAGTCGGAGTCGGAGTCAGAGTTTTAAAACTATGGTTTAGAAAAGCCGTTTTGACATCCATCTGATGAACCTCCCATCCCATCTGAGCTGCAAGAGATATCACTGCCCTAATAGACGTATACCTGGCTACTGGGGCGAAGGTCTTCTCATAGTCAATTCCTTCCTTTTGAGCATACCCCTTTAGCCAGAAACCCGACCTTGTATTTCTCAACACTACCGTCTGCACCGTATTTGATCTTGTAGATCCATCTCGAACATACCACTGATCTGTCTTGAGGCCTTGGCACTACCTCCCAGACATTGTTCACCATTATGGAGTTGTACTCCTCTACCATCTCGTCTAGCCAAACCTGATGTCGAGCTGCCTCCTTGAAACTGGCAGGTTCCCCATCTTGAGCTACTAATGCGTGATATCTATCTATTTGTTTTCGCTCCCTCTTATTGTTTCTTGGCGCACCAATGAAGTCCTTTGCATCTCGCAGAATTTGATGAAGTTCCCTGCTCAGTGTTAGTTCTTCCTCTTCTAGTAGGTGCTTTTGTTAGCTCCTCCTCCTCATCCTAAGAATCTTCTTGACTCGAGGAAGATTTTTTTACTTCCGTTGGTTGAAGAGGCTTAACCAGTGGCTCCTATTTTGATTGCTCCTCAGAAGGCATCTCATGAGATTTTCTGAAAGCCCTGTCCTCCATGAACTTTACATCTCGTCGAACTACTACCTTCCTGCTCCCTAGAAGGTAGATTTTGTATGCCTTAGCATTCTCGCTATATCCCACCAGATATCCCTTTTCCACAGTTTGGTCCAACTTCTTCCTCTTTTCCTCTGGTATGCGACAATATGCTAAACTCCCAAATATCCTGAAATGACTGACTTAAGGTGTCTTCCTTGTGAAAAATTTCTTTGGAGTAATCTTGCCCAATGCCCGATGAGGAGTCTTGTTCTGAACATAGACTGTTGTGTTGCATGCTTCCGCCCATAGGAATTTCGCAATATCCTGATCATACATCATGACTCTAGCTGCTTCTACAATAGTCCCGTTCTTTCTTTGTGCTACTCCATTTTGCTCCGGATTGTAGAGAGTTGTCCACTCTCTTTTGATGCCCTCCTTAGCGCAAAAATCAGTGAAGTCCTTGTCAACATACTCTCCACCATTATCTGAGCGCAAAACTTTTATTTTCTTCCCAGTCAGATTCTCCACCAGAGCCTTGAACTCTTTGAATTGACAGAAAACCTCGTCCTTGGTTTTCAGAAAATAAATCCAAGTTTTCCTTGAGTGGTCATTAATGAAGGTAAGGAAACACTCGGTATCACTGAGAGCTTTGACGGACATAGGTTCGTAGGTATCTGAGTGTATCAATCCTAGTACACTCTTGGTCCTGTGTTTGCTCTAGAGGAAATGTTGCGTTGGCATACTTTCCTAGAGCGCATCCTCTGCATACATCATCTCGTTCTGTACTCAGATCTAGAACTCCTGTTACAGTGCTCCTGAGAATTCTCAGAGCTCCATTGTGCAAATGACCCATTCTTCTGTGCCATAGTTCATTCAAGTCCTTGTCTGCCATTGGTGAATCTAGTTGTAATCTATACGACCTGTTACTTTTGATCCTGATCTGCACTTTCTTTTTCCAGCTTAGGTGTTTGACATATACCTTCTCCCTGATGAAGTAGACGTCATAGCGCTTGACGTTTGGGTTCCCTGGACATGATGACCTTCCCTGACCTTGTCGAGGGTTTTTGAAGTGGCAAATCCTTGAGTTTGGCTTGGAGATCCACGTCATTGGATTTTCCTTGGAAATATGTTTCCGGTGGTATGTGGTATGCCATGTAGTTCTTCCTGGTTTGAGAGATATTCACAATTGAAATTGGTGACCCCAGTCTCTAGGCTAAAACCCTAAGAGGTGGTGATTTGGCATATTTTCATTAATTGTAGGTATCCAATGTTAGCAACCCCGTGAAAGGGCATCATTAGCCTTAACACTCATAAAATATATATTTTAAATAGTTAAGGTCTAATTCTTTATGTTGGACACCTAATCCTCTATGGGTTGGTGTAGAATGTGAACAGCCATGAGAATCCAAGAGACCTTGGGGTGTGGAACCCAATGGTCACACAAATGTACTATAAATGCATATCATGTCAATAATAATGTATTCAATGTTTATGATCCACCTTTTCTATTTACATTCCATGTGACTTTAACATGGTATCAGAGCAGGCGAATTCTGACCCTGCTTCAATTTGAGCCACTAGTTTTGTGGCCTCCACCTAGGTATGCATGTTTTGAATTTCAGTCTTGCCATTATGATCGTAATTCTCTATCACTTTATTCTTTGCACATTTAATGCCCTCTGCTATTGTTCTAAGACTGCTACACTAGCACTCCCTCATCATGAAATAGGTTGGTCCTAATACTGCTATGCATTTTGACAATGCAGGCTTAGTTGTTATTGTATTTTGATTAATTTCTTGGCTGATAGACAGGCTGCCTAGTGTTTGAATCCGATGCAATAGCAGTTTCTTAACTTGGTAGTTGAGAAGAAACGGGTCGGGGAGTGAGACTGATTGCTTGCCTCTTGCCTACCTGCTTGCCTCGTATTCTCTGCCTTATTATATAAAGATATTCGGGAGTCACCTTCGGGATTTTACCTGGATCTATAGGCTTCGTATTCGATTCTGCTGGCTTCTTCTCGTTGTATCTAGACATAATATCGTTTAGTAATGAATGTAGCTACCAGCTCCATGATCATGGCCCTTCCATGCTCCCATACATACGCTCCCTCTAGCTCTATACTATACCGACTGCGTTTTACATACATTTTCCACATAATGTTGGCCTCTGGCATAATGTATGGCCTATGTTGCATACGTTGAATGTTGATGTTGAATAACATAACTGCCACACTGTGTGCATACTGTAATGCTTAAAAAATAACTTAACCAGATATTAAGCCTAAACAGAATATGAACTCTTCATGAACCTGCTTTAAAATTTAACAAAATTTCATATATCAAATTGATTGATTTGATGAGAAGTACCTACCTGGTTTCCTGCAGATGAAGAGGCTTCAAAATTGCTCCAGCTCTCGCTCCCGTTACCAAAAGACCATAACCTCCCAGCCAAACTGAGTACAACCTAGGTACTCAGTTCAGAATGCTTCTCAATTGCTGCAATTTGTTTCCCCCATGCCTAAAAACTTCAGAACAAACAAGGCTCAGTCCTTACTGTCGATAACTTCGTATTACAACTTTTCCTCCTCTCAACTGTACTTCCTCCAACTGCCCTTTGATCATTCTTTTCTCCCCCCTTCTCTCAAGATAACCTTCCTTCTTTTAAGTCTTTGTTAACTGCCTCCCTCCATCTCCGTGTCCTAATTTTGATACGTGTTAATTTTATAAAACAAAATCTGATTTGATTTGGTGATTTTATTCGAATATCTAAATTTGATTTGATAAAGTTTATTTATTATTTTAATGAATTAATTTATTTATAATTTTAATTAATTAATTTTATTAATTTCATAAATTTTAATTTACAAATTAAAATTTAACATTAAAATTAACATTTTCTGTTCGTTTGAGGCTTTATCATATATATAGTGCGTTACATACGGGTCCATGCATATGTAGCTATCATATGGAGGTCTCGTATGTATGCTAATACTTGTATTTTATTTATAGCTATAGGTGGGTCATTACACATACCACACTGCCCATATCTCTGCTCCCATACGCTGCCATAGGCACTGTTTGAACATTTCCATACAACGCGCCCTCACACTTGCGTAGCCCAATTGGCGCCCTATGCAGTTGAGAGTGATTTACTATTATCACATTAGTGTCCCACATTAAATAACATTACCTCTGCGGTCCCCTCTCCATTTAGTTTTATTACTCTCTGTGACTATACATTTGGATACATTTGAATGCGTTTTCGATTGGTGGCAAGTGTCGAGGGTGAGGCCTAAAGGAGAAATTCTACCACTCACACGCAGGAGGGAGCACACAGTCTATTGGAAAAGGATTGCGTGTTGCATGGTCCACAATCCACTATTGGCTCCATACCACTTTGAAGAGGTCCATAGTCCACATACTCTGCTGCAAACGCATCGACTCCCCTCTGCAACATTGAATGCTGTGTCTCTCCCGGTTCATTACCACAGAGTTAACGTTGTCTCCATAATACGCTCTGTTCATATTAATGTTGTCCATTAGTTGCATTGTAGTCGGAGATTGCTGGAAGAAAAACATTGAGCAACCTTTGAATGTTGGTCTTACCGTTTAGGTTTCAAGGGTTGATGCTGCTCTTGACCTTAGTCATACACAAAATATTGGAAGGATGATAAAAGCTCATTTTCCACATTCACAGTTTATTGTTGTTTGCTAAAGGAAGGCATGTTTAACAATGCCAATGCAATATTCCAGACAAAGTTTGTGGATGGAGTGTCTACTGTAACAAGAATGGTGTCGGCAAAACAAAAATAAGAAGAATTCAAAGGGAAGCTCTAAGAGGAGGCCTTTGAAGGAGAATAAAGTGATAGAGATCAAACAAGTTCTTATAAACTATTAATTGAATCGAATCTCCACCTGCTTGAACATAAGTTCAAGTGTTATTTCCCATGCGTTGTTTCATTAAGGATATCGCTGTGTGCATTACTAATCTGAAATGAATGATTGAAGGTACTATTGCTTCTCGGAGGTCTATTGTAAAGATCCTAGATTTACATGCATTGTGCTATATGTATTTGGCAATATAGTTTGTCAGTTTTTATATGATACAGGAAAGTTCATTTGTTATTGAGAATGATCATATATCATATAGAAATTGGCTAGAAATATTTCTTCGTTTCTGCGGTTTGTTTGTCATAACGTTAAGTACATACTTGTTGACGTTAACATCTTTTGTAGTTGCTAAGAAAGTTTGAATTCTTTGCTCACTTGCCTCTTGTTTGAAACATCTGGTTTATGATATGGGTTTGTTCACTTTGAAACGGAGGAAGCGGTAAACGCAGCCATTCAGAATGTTAATGAGATGATGTTAGAGGGCAAGCAAGTATATGTGGGAAAGTTCATTAAAAGGAATGATAGGATTGGACCTTCTGCAGATAAAAAATTCACCAATTTGTATGTCAAGAATATGGAAGATGATTACATTTGTGAATCTGGAATGAAAAGATGTTTTGCAAGTAGGCTCTAGAAATGATAAATTTCATTTGCAAAGAAAGTAGAAGATTGGCTCTTCTTTTGCACAGTGTGAGTAGTTTGAGAAGTAAGTGCATTGAAATAGCGAGTCATTCGCTGCATTGAAATTGGTACTGGGCTATCTGCTACAATGACTTGGTGATATTGGTATCCTGCTACTCATATAATAGTTGCAACTATTTATCATTTTATAGGTCAATTTGTAGCTGAAGATAACATCACTTCTCTGATTATATTGGTTTGAAATGGATCAAATGGATGATGTATTGAAACTACTGAATGATTTAATACATTCCACTGTTGATGAGATGGTTAAGATCAACAAAACCTCTCTTTCCAATATTAAAATTTGTCTCCAAAATGCACAGGGGAATATTGAGTTTTTGCAGCTTGAGACAAAGCTACAACAAGAAGAGCTACAACATGGTAAGCATCATTCTATTCAGAACATTGAGATAAAATCTCATATTGTTGAAGTTCATTAAGATTTAGTACCCAAAGAAGCAGCAGTTGTACATGCAGATGCAGAAATTCAGTGTGCACTTCCCAAGTCAGTTATTAGACCTTGGGAAGAGCTTGTCCACAACAAGCACAGAACTGGTCTTGGATATGACAAGGACGTGTCCTTTCATATTCCAGATTACTCAAAGCCCATCCAGTTTCAGAGTGCTGGATTCCTTCATGACAATTCACCTTCAATTGTTCCAGATTCTGCCCATCTTCCATAGCAACAACAACAGATTGTGAAATGCCAACATTGTGACTGAATTGGCCACATGAAAGATCATTGTTTTGATCTTCATCCATGTAAGCACTGTCGTAAAACCAGTCATTCTTCAAACAAATGCTTAAGAAACAAACATCCTGCAAGCACAAAGATTCATCTTGGATGGATCACTTCTTGGCAATGGGCTTCAACAACCAAGAAGATATTTCGCTCATACAACAGGATTTGTTCTCGAATATTGAAAAATCTTGCAGTTGAGATCTCTTCATCTTCTCACCTTATATCTAATGGGGGGAAATGATGGTCATCTACAAGCTTCAAAGTCACATCAAGCGAGCCTGAGCCACAACCTGCCATACCAGATTCAGAGTTGTAGCTAGAGACAAAGATGCCCCTGAGCTTGCCTTCAGTCAGTGATACCTCTTCAAAGAATTGGGGACACCTCCTCTAGAGGAAGACTTCATTTTTTTGCCAGTTTTGGAAGAGTTCCAGTAATTGCATTAAGCATTCTAGAGTTGTTGGTCATCCTTAAACCATCACAGGTTGAGACTTCCCTTTTCAGGTTGAGGTTCTCCCTTTTATGCGGGGTGAGACCTCCCTTTCATGGTTGAAGGTTTCCCTTTTCAAAACGTCAGGAGCACTTCGTTTAGCAAAAGATCTGAGCTTCATGCTAGACTTGGAAGAGTTCTCGGAACTGCACTAAGCGTTCCAGTGTTGGTGGTCATCCTTAATCCAGCCCCCTTGTACCAATATTTTAGAGAGCACATTCAACCTAGTGCTTCCATGTAATTTTGCACATTTTGTATTACAACTCTCTTCTTGGACTCATACATACCCCTTCGGATTAAGGGGGGGAATGTTGGACACCTAATCCTCTATGGGTTGGTGTAGAATGTGAACAGCCATGAGAATCCAAGAGACCTTGGGGTGTGGAACCCAACGGTCACACAAATGTACTATAAATGCATATCATGTCAATAATAATGTATTCAATGTTTATCATCCACCTTTGCTGTTTACATTCCATGCGACTTTGACACTTTATCATAAGGGCATTGCTGAGGGCCTAAGATAATGTGTTTTTATTAAAAAAGGGGGATCAATTTAGGGCTTTAGAATCCTCCAACGTCTAACATCAGAAGCCCCTAATTAGACTAACTAAACACTATAAAACTAGACCTAAAGCCTCCGTCAAATCACATCAGAAACTCAACAATTATCTCATGATCCTTGCTCTGAAATATTCGGCCTAATTCAAGACACCTAAGGCAGGATAGTGAAACTCAAAGGAGTGTTATTGGCAAGTTCAGGTACCTCTGTTCTTTATATTCTTTTTGTTGTATTGGTTGTGTGTTGCTCATCTTGCAAATCCTTGATCACTTCACAAGATTTAGGACTTGAACCTATGTTTTCTCATGATACTTCAGACCTCTATTGTCAATTGAAACTTCAGACTTGAGTCTTCTTTTGAAGTATTGAAACTTGGTTGGATTATTTGCAAGTTTATACCTTGAGTTCTCTTTGAAGTCACAACTATTATAGTATTACTATATATCCTCCTCTCGGTCTTGAAGAATAAAGCCTCCGGTCCTGTGCCTAGGGCACAACAAATTATCACAGTCTGCGTAAAGGTTAGGCCCTTTATCTTTGTGACAGAAAGCATCTCTGCTCACGGACCTGTTTGGATCTTTGTGCTCGGCATTAAGTATCAAAGTAGTTTCAATGCTGTGTTAAGATAGTTCTTAAAGAGAATTGGTAGGTCTGTCTTAAGTTGTTTCAAGTCTAGGGAAAGGAAGAACAAGGTCTGGTAGGTCTGTCTAGATTTGTTTCAAGTCTAGTTAGGGCAGTGAAAGGAAGTTTGTTCACCTACAGTTGTCAATATACGACAATAGTTCTCACTGCAATCTCATTATGTATCAGTGAATTTCAAGGATCAAATGCACTAACTCAATAATTGACTTCTCATCTACATAATACAATATACATAACAGTGACCTTCTCACCTACATAATAACTAAGTTTGACAACAATGAATGATGTAACAATGGCAGTAATGTATGACATACAAGTGAAACATCTTAATGACTTCACTTATAAATAGACTAAACAGTGATTTGATGCTTGACTTGATAACAAAAGTGAATCTTGAGGTCATCCCTAAAATGTGTTAGGACTCGAAAATCCTATAGGCATGTCCATAAATCCCAGGATTTAAACCTGTGTAAGAAGTGCTGAACATAGACATAATTTTAATTGACAGTACTAGTTGGTGACCATATTGATACTAAACTGATACTAGGTATTGTTTCTGCTCAAACTAGCAAGGGTCCTTGGAGCGGTTCCTATGGAGCAACTACTGGGTCAAGTGGCAACAATGGAGCAATAGCCCAATGTCACCTCAGCCAAAGATCCTTGCTCTTTACGGATGTTCACCGATGGGAGGAGTCTCAATAGGAGAAGAATCACTAGGAAAGATAGATCAATGATAGGATATAAATTGATTCCAAATCCTGTTCACAAGAGAGGCTCAGATGATAAACTTGCTTTTGAAGCAAGATGTATGGTTCTCTAAAAAGGGATAAGAGGATACTTGGGTCTAGGGTTAAACGCTGTGTCTTGATAAGAGGTGCCCTAAACCAAAAAATCGTAGAAGAATAGGGCTTCTAAGCAATTCTTGTGAAGTTGGAGTTACAAGGTTGCGTGACCACAAAGAAGCCCATAGTGGACCCAAACAAGGTCAAGGGTTTGGAGTTGAACAACAAACTAATGGACTTGACAAAGTTAGGGTGGAGAAGAGGATCAAAGGAATTAGATTTCTCTTGAAATTTGAATGTAATGATCCTAATGAAGGTACTAACCCAAGGAAACCTAGGGAGAAAAACGGTCTTTGAGCTAGGGCTTGCAATATCTTGATATTACACCGTCATATTAACCTCAAATTTGGATGACCTCTTCAGAAGACCCCAATGCAGTTCTTGATTGATTTTCAAGGATTTTTGACAGTTAGAAACAATTTCGTGTGATGCCCTAGGAAGCCCACTAGGGTTAGGCCTTAGAAAAGGAGAAAAGGTGAGGAGAGTTTTCTTTTGATGATCACCAAGGATTAGACTAGTGCCTAGCCTAATGGGAGAATGGAGTCTAATGATATCAATGTTCAAAGAGGCTTATTCCCAACCAATGAGTCTTCTAGTAACTTTGTATGGCTCTTGAAGTTGCAACTAGGTCACTAGTGGAATTTACACATCTTGATGCTGTAATTGATGACTTATCAAGGCAAATCATGAATACTCATGTACCCCTAGGACAATAATTCACCATACTTCACAACAATCATATGAAAAATCCCTCACAAAGACAAGATTAACAACTTTGCATTAGCATTAGGTTAGCTTCACAAACTTCATGAATGAAAATATTTCATAGGCCATTACATGAGACAAAATACAAGATAAAACATGAAAAATAGTACTCACAAGTATAGCGAAATACTCTAATCATCAAAGTGCAAGAAAATCGAAGCTCCAAGACAAGAATTAAGCTCTTCCAAACATCGAAATGCATCAATAATCCAATTCATCCATCAACAAGGCTAGCAAAATTTTAGAAGAAACAATGATCCAAATCCAAGTGATGATCAAATGAAATGATCATCACATCAATATATATCCTCTCTAAGGGGGTCAATTTGGCTAATTCGGCCTAATAATGCCCCAACTGATAAAATAATGTGCAAAAATAACATCCCTTGGTGACAAGCCCGCCAAGATAGCTCCATAATACAACAATAAGCCTCCTAAGAGGGCAAAATAACAGATACAATAGGTCGAAGGGCCATTGAAACGGCCTAATGGAGTCCAATGTGTGCCAAGATGAGTGAATGAGCTCCAAACATAGTGATCAAGAGGTTGGCCCCTTGATATCTAAGAAAACAACCTGTGGTGTCCCCAAGTGCTTATCGGGGCACAAAACATCCTCACGGGTCTCCAAATGGATCGAACAAGCCTGTATCCCATCTGTAAGGGCTAAAAGAATGGTGTAATCCATCCCATTGTCTCCTGCAGTGAGACACATCCTCATCTGGGCCTTGGATCAACTGCCAAGTATGTGGTGCAAGAGTGGAGCCCGTTGGGCAATGTGGTCCAGGTGCATTGTCATCGTCCAAAAAGGTGGAACACGAGCAAGCAATAAGTGGAACTGAAGGATCCCATGAAGTGGCAGTCTGCTGTGAGCTATGGTGGAGACCCTTGGCTCTCAATGCTCACCCTACAAATGCCAATATGATCCTTTGGAGGGCTTGGACCTCGTATAGGGAGACCAAGCCCAAGATGAAGACCCACATGCAATCCTATATAAGATCCAATGCGTCCCCTCACCTTCCAGTACAATGCATCATTAGTGGAATCGAGTAAATAAGTTTACAAATCATGAAACCAAGTGGACACTTCATGGTGGCATGCCCTTTCGTAGCAGGGTTTAGAACGTGCAAGTATCTCCAAGTTCAAGAAGAAGGTTAACCAAGGACCCTATTAGGTGGTTTCAACCTCCAAGTGGGTGACATGTCCATGGTACATACATCAAATGGCAGGTGGCACGTGATATAATGGTGGAACAGAATGGGACATTAGGGGAAGGCTCCAAGCCACATGCCACAGTACAAGGGTAGCTAAGATAAGGGAAGCCCACACTTGGGTATATGAGTGTAGGAGGGGGAAATTGTGGTACATGAGTTACATCGACCATTATTTTTCCACCCTTCTTCATATGCCTTTTGCCTTTTATAGATTTTCTTTTGTAATTGTTGGGGGTTCTAGGGGATGAGAACATGATATGTAGGATATAGCAGTGAATACTCGCTTAAGGCGGGGTAGTTCATTGCCCACCAGGAGTTGGGACAATCATGGGTTTGTTAATGATGAAAGGGGTCAATATAAGGGACCCTAGGAACCAAGGTGATGGCCATAATGATAGGGGTAGAGGTTATGTTTGGCTTTTGCTTATGTGCTAAATGTGTATGTCCCAACCATCTTTTGCATTTTATGGTACATTTCCTATTGAGAGTAGACAAATTATGCTTTTTCTTTTTCTTTTAGCTGCATCAACCTCCGAGGCATTGTTCCAGGCTTGACCCAAGGTGTGGATAAGGGGAGGGGAGGCGAGGCTAACTCCTTGTGGATCCAATGGACAAATGTGGACCCAGATTGGAAATATGGTGAATGTGGTTATAATGAGCAGAAGGGGGTGATGTATATGGTGTCGGGAAGCGAGACCACGCAACCAAAATCCGGGTTTCCCATGTACTACAACCCCTAAAGCTAATAGCTAATAAAGGAGATCCCAAAGGACTAGGATACAAGGTTAACCATCAAATTGGACAGAGGAGACAAAAGTACAAGCCAAGCCCACTATTTCTGCCAAATTCCCCCATCAATTAGTGCCCAAAAGTGTTCATGATAAGTAAACAAAAGTACCCAACTATACAATGAAAAGCCACACCTTCGAGGTTGGAAGGCCCACCTTCAAACATATGATCATAACAGATGGACGAGGGAGCATATGGCTAGCTCAGGTGGTGGAGATAATGGCACATCGAGCTATCTGGTGGCCGCGAGGGGCTGTTGGCTATCGGCTGAGGACCATATAAGAGAAAAAAATTCTCCTATGGATACTACCCACAGGTAGTGGGTAACATATGGTTCCAACTGGGACATGTTCTTTCAAAAGAGTGCATGAACGTACTCGAATAGGGAGGTCATGAGAACACCAACAATCTCTTGGGACCGCAGACCTGTTATGCACATATCAAAGACCAAGCACATGGGGCATCATGTTTTTGTGGTGTATTATGATCACCGGTGCTTAGTATTAGGCCATAAAATCAACAAGAAAATAAAATTTACGCTAAATGCAATTTTAATCTAAATGCAACTAATCTATCATGATAATATCATATGATGTTATTTCTAATGAGAAAATCTGCATGCAATGCCTCCTACCTTAACATGCATATGATACAATGTCAAGTGTCAAGAAAATGGGTGATACGACTCAATTTGATTGGTTGTGGCTATTGAAAAGTGTAACTAGGTTCAGTCTTCATAATGTCTAATGTAATCATGATTTTATGTACATGATGAAAAGAGAAAAAGAAAAATTATTATTATTTTTTTGAAGCATGGGTTTCATGCTCAAGGTCATTTTATTTATAGGTCAAACACCCATTGAGTGCTTCTAGGTTTTGTTATTGAGTCAAGAAGTCAATTGAGTTATTGTAATATGTATAAGACCCATTTGGGCATTGTTACCGCTCAAACTAGCAGGAGTCCTAAGAGGGGATCCTGTGGAGCAACTACTAGATCAAGGGGCAGCAATGGAGCAATACCCCACTGTCACCTTAGATCTTAGTCACCAGGTTCGAGTTCGAGTTCGAGTTCGGCGACCATGAAATTCGAATAAAGTTCGCCAACTAAAATTTTGTCAATAAAATTCGACATATAGAAATTCGAAAAAATATATATATATAT
>APFE030407816.1:283438-323491 GCA_000404065.3 Pinus taeda
CTGGAAGTTACATAATTCCAAGATGAATGAATGCATTAACATTTGACACTTTAATAGCAGCAGTTCAATGCTTAATAACAGGCTACAACAGCAGTTCAATGCTTAATAAATAGTGCTCATGTTCAACAATGAAAAAACAGTGCTCATGAATGAATGAATGAATGAAATAGTGCTCATGAATGAAAAAACAGCAGCAGTTCAATGCTTAATAACAGCAGCAGTTCAATGCTTAATAACATATTAACAAGCCATAACATACATGAGGCTGTTGGCAGCAACATTGTGAAATTAAACATACAATTCATGGTAAATACTAAACACCAAAATCTGTTTCTTCAAGTTTCAGCAAACTGGAAATTAATAACCAAAAGTTTAAACTTTAAATTTAGAAAATTGTTCATGCAAAAACTAAACTAGAAATCTAAAACAGGAACACAAGTTTTATTCTTGATGTTCCTGTTGCCCACTTGTTACATCAAAAAGTTCTATGTCATCAAGAGCAGTATGAGCTGTGAATCCGCTAGATGCTTCAGCACCAGATTCATCAGTGAATTCCCTGTCAGTGTTTATGTCACTATCAATGTACAAATCAGCATCATCCATTGTTACATTTGGAACAGGATCGATCCACGGAGTAGAAGAATTGGATGACTCTTTAGCCACATTCTTCAATGCCAAGTGCAAGTTACTACGAACATAAACAAGATCTTCTAATCTTCCAGATGACAATCTATTCCTTTTTTTGGAATGGATGTGGTCAAAGGAACTCCAATTCCTTTCACATGCTGATGCACTTGCTCCCTGGCTTAAGATACGAATTGCAAAATTTTGCAATTCTGGTGCCCCTGAACCATAAAATTCCCACCATCCAATTGGATCACTTCTGCTCCTATCATACTTTGCTGATTGTGTTCCAAATAATCCTTCTTCTAACCTGTATCAAGTTGAGAGTCTCAATCAGTTCATATACAAGTTACAACAAGATTCATATAATTGCAAGACATTAACAACAAGATTCATATAATTGCATGCAAAGGAATATAATTGCAAGACATTAACCTGTATGCTCTCAACTGACTTCTGATCAAACCTGCAATCTCTAGATCTGGATTTAGCTTCTCAATAGACTGGATAAGTCCATTCATGATTTCTTCATCCTTATGTCTTGGTATCCCAAACAATCTAGGTTCCAAATAGCATGCTGCTGCATGTAATGGACTATGCATCATCTTCCATCTATGATCAATTAAATCCCATATCTCCTTGTAATCAGCTTCCACATTATTAAAAGCAGCTGCAATGGCCTCTTTGCAACGATCAAGGCTTTCATAAACAAAACCCATACAAGGTTTGTCACCATCAACCATGCGGAGCACATTAACAATTGGGCCACAAATTTTTAAAACTTTGTTTGCATTTTCCCAAAAGCCATTATTGAGCACTATTTCTTCAACATTTTTCCCCTTAGTTTCTTTTGAGAGGGTTGATCTCTCCCACTCAGTGTTGCAAAAAACAGCTCTTAGGCTCGCTTTTTCCTCAACAACTCTTTTCAGAGTAATATAAAAAGTGGCAAACCTTGTATCACAAGGCCTCAACAACTCTTTTGATGCATTCTTCCTGTATATGCTCAAAGTGAGACGATGGTTGATGATGAAGTTTGAAATTGTTTTGGCTCTTCGGATTGTTTCATTGACCCAAGGAAATTTGGCTAAGTCATGCAACATTAAATCCAAACAGTGAGCTGCACAAGGGGTCCAATAAATCTGATTATATTTCTCCATAATCAGCTTCCCTGCACCAACACAATTTGATGCATTATCTGTAACAACATGGACAACATTTTCCACCCCAACCTCTTGAATGGCTTCATCCAAAATTCCAAAAATAAATTCTGATGTCTTCACTTGATCCATTGCATTTATTGCCTTCAAGAAAAATACCCCTTGAGGACAATAAACAAGCACATTGATCAATGGGCGATGACACAAATCTGACCAACCATCACTCAAAATTGTGCATCCTGTAAGCTTCCAAGACTCTTTAATATCAGCCAACTTTTCTGTCACTCTGTCTTTTGTTCTCTTTAGCAAAGTTGTCCTTAAAGCTTCAGATCCAGGAGGAACATAGCCCTTCCCAAAATCAATAGCCTTTTTAATTACATTTTTAAAAAATGGACTCCTCGCCACATTAAAGGGAATTGCACATGCATAAAAATACTCAGCAACAGCATCATCAACTTCCTGTTTCTCAACAGGTTTCCAGAACTGATTTAATGTTTTCGTTCCACTTGTTTTTGCTTGAGTAGCTGTAGAACTTGATCCACCAATCTTTGAAACTGAATTGATGGTGTTGGAGGAAGACATGGCAATCTCCCTCTCAATTCGCTGCCTCTTATTTATCATTTTCTGCTTTTGCATCTGTGAATTGGAATTGTCTTTCTCCACCCTGGCTTTTTGTTCATCCGTGATCTTACTGCAGGATTCAACACCACCTCCACTTCCATTGGTAATACCGAGAAGGTGATCCACTGCTCTAGTCAAACTGCCAGTGAAATTATGTCCACACAGCTGACATGAAAGATTATTACCATCTTTTTGGACAAAATTCCAAGCTACAGCAGTTGATTTTGGTGGTGCCATTGAAAGTCTGAAATGTCTGCAAATTTGAAAACAATATAATTATAAAAATGCAAAACACTGAACAGTAAACACTACGCTGTTCAAAAAATGCAAAACACTGAACAGTAAACACTACGCTGTTCAAAAAATGCAAAAACATACTGAAGTCTGAGTCATATCAGTATGACTGTTTGAATATAAATTCAGTACTGTTTCCGCTGTTCAAAAAATGCAAAAACATACTGAAGTCTGAGTCATATCAGTATGACTGTTTGAATATAAATTCAGAGCTTTTTTTTTCTTATTACTGCCTGGCAACTGGTTGTGAACTTGTGACTGGAACTGTTTGACCAAGAAATTACAGAGTTGGCACTTCAAACCTTAGGCAGTGGATAATTGATCTGTATGCTTGAAATTAGTAAGCTCATCAATTTAGCCTATTTAGTTTTCAGACTGAGTATAGGCCGAAATCTGTGGAGATTTTAGGCTGAGTTTAATTCTAAACAGAAGGGAGATTTCAGGTTGAGTTAGCACGAGTTCAGGCTGATATTTGTGTGGATAGTCTGATAGAAGGCCGAGAAAGGAGCTCCCTGTCACTGTATTCTCCAAGTCACCTTCAGCTAACTGTTCATGGCTGTTTACAGTCGGAGAGGAGGCAACAATCAACTCATTGTTTAAGGTTGTTTACAGTCTTTTGGTGTTGCTGTTATCCAATGGACATTGAAGCATAGTCTTTTGGTGTTGCTGTTATCCAATGGCATTTACTAAATGGTGTTTTTTCTTACAGATACTATGAACTTATTATTCTTTTGCAACTTTACTTAAACATAAATATGAATTTACCTTCAAATAACAAACGTAAGGGTCAGTGCTTTGTGCTTTAGCCTTTAACTAACATTGAAAGCCTATGTATCTTCAGTCTAGTCAAGATGCCATTTTGAAGGCAACCTGGATGGATATTAGTCACATTTTGAAATGGCATGTTCTTAGTGGATATATTTTGTCAAAGGGAAACTAGCTCTCTTCTGAGAAGAATAAGTCTTCCATTAAAATGAGCAAAACCTCAGAATAACCCTATTCAATCAAAGAAATGTATCGAGTATTTCTAGGTTTGGAGTTATGGTGTTTGTTTCAGAAATTTGGGAAGCATGTAGTGTGAGGCATGTTTCTAGTTCTATATATTTGGTTATCAGGACGTGGTCAAGGTGTTAAAATGCAATACATTATACAGTAACTAATCAATATCTCTAGTCTATTCATAGATACACTATTTTAAAGGAAATCTGGATGGGCGTCTAGTCACATTTCGAATGTCATTTCCTCTGTGGAGGTGCTCTATCAAAGGGAAACAAGATCAGTTCTTAAAAGAACAGGTCTTCCGTTAAAATGAAGAAAAATTCAGTATAACCCTATTCAATCAAACAAATGTATTGAGTATTTCCAGGTTTGGAATTCTCGTGTTTGTTTTAATCATTTGGGATACATGCATTGCCTGATTATATGTTATTTGGTCACTAGGACATGAACAAGGTAATTAAAGTGCAACACTGTCAGTAATAAATTTTGATCTAAAAGTCTGCCCTGTGACACATTGCTTGATCGCATGACTTCTGAGATACAACACCATATATTTTCCATCTATCGAGCATCATTCTTTGCAAGTGGTCATCATATTGTTTGTTCCGTGGTATCTTCATATGTCAATGTTAGCCTACATGTAGTCTGGATGTCCTACTTGGAGCCTGGAGGCTGGGTGACGGCCCACGGGTCGGGGTCCTGAACGCTGAAGACGGCAGCGTTGAAACTTGAGCTCGGAGCAGTGAGACGGGCCGACGGCAACGTCAATGAAACTGAAAGTTGAAACCCTGAACGTTGCTGCGTGAACTTCAGAATGATGAACCCTGAACGTCTACGTGCGCCGTGAACTTCAGAAGCCTGGTCCGGAACGTGAGCAGAGGAACGTGAGCGCGGCGAAATGAACGTTGAAACCCTGGTCCCTAACCCGATAACCGACTCAACTAATAAAGCCCGCGGAAAAAATAAAAACGAATTTAAACGCTTTTTTTCCGATTTTAAAGCCGAATTTAATCGATTTTAAACGAATTTCTTCCGATTATATTCGAATTCGGGTTGGAGTTCGAGTTCGCCATTAAATTCGGCGAACTCGAACGAACAAATTCGCTGCAGCATAAAATTCGCCGAAGAGCCAAAACAATTTCGACCAATTTGGTGTCCTCTTGTCTTGGCTTGTCTTCTACAAATGTTTTTTATGTTCTATCTGCATTTACTATCAATGTGATTAAGTTAATGTGAATGCTATTGGAAATAATTGGGAATTGTCATTGGGTTGCTAAAGGAACATTGAAGTAAATTGTGCTAAGCGTAGAACATACCATTGTTATCTAAATTTAACACAGAGCTAAGGTGAAAAAGGAAAAAGGTAGTTTGAGGATCCACTGGAAGGAGTCTAAGAAACCTCAAAAAGTTGAGCAAGGGATCATATAAGGAGATCTTATAAAAGAAACTTACTACCTTCAAGGACAATGCCTATCACAATAAAGGGAGAGAACAAATTAGAAGGAGCATCAAATTACAGGTCATGGAAGAAAATAATTGATCTCATTCTTGAAAAGAACAAAGTCCTCGATTTGGTCAGAGGAAAAGTGAAGAAACCTACCGAAGGATCTAGTGATGCAGATAAAGTGAAGTTTAGAGAGTCAGAAATATTGGCTATGACACTAATGGTAGAAGGTTTAAAGGACAATCTTGTCCCATACATTTCCAACATAGACTTTGCTCAATAAATGTATGAAGCCTTATCAAAATTGTTTACTATCAAGAACATTGGTCATGTAGCTAGTCTTAAGAATGAACTAAGGACGAAAAAATTGACAGAAGATGACAATGTGGCTTTCCTTCTTTGTAAGAATAGCTAGAATTAGAGATGACCTTCAAGCCATAGATGAGATTGTACCAGAAAAAGAGCTAGTGATTAACTGCATTCTTGGGATTGCCACCTACTTGGAGTGATTTTGCTTCAGGAATCAATAGTTGGAAAGAAATTCCTTCATTTGAAGAATTATGGAATGCCTACAGCCAAGAAGAGATGAGAATTTCATTAGCAACCAATAATGAAGAAGAGAAAATTTCAAATTCCTACTTTTCTCATCACAAGAAAGGAAACTTCAAGAAGTCAAAAGGGCCAAGAAGGAAGGTTGACATGTCCAAAATAGAATGCTACGAATGTTATAAAATGGGTCACTATAAAAGTGATTGTCCTGACAATCCGAAGAATAAGAAAAGGAACAGGGACTAAGCTAATGTTGTTGAAGAAGGATCTCCAAAGAAGAATAAAGACGAAGAATCAGTTATAATGGACTTACACTACTAAGTCCTTTTCTCTAAGCTTTAGTTGTTTCATTTTTGATTTCTAGTATTTGTAGCTTTAACATTGTTTTTATAAGGTTATAGGTATCCCTTGAGTTTGGAGGGAGCCCTCACCAACATCTAAAGATAAGTATCTTACTCCTTGTATTACCTTTTCATTTTTGGTTTCCCTTACTTATCTAAGTTTGTTTGTATTTACTATTAAATACTAGTCACATTTCTATTCATATTTTTGTTGTTTAGGAAAGGCTTGCTGAATGCTCAAGGATTATGGAAGAAGGTCTCACAAGACAAAGCATTGGAATTACAAGGTTTGTTAAGAAACAAAAGGTATGCCTTTGACTATAAGTTTTGCTCTCTTCATGATAAAGGTATATTCATTCTTGATGAACTATTCTACATTACTAACACTATTGTGTCTAGCTCTCTTGAATCATAAATATTCTTGATTAGGTGATTCATCATTAGATAAATCTACCCTCCTCATATCTTTGATTATTCTTGTGGAACCCTAAAAAGGTTCTCTATAAAACCCTAACTTAAGGGTATGTTGATGATAATGTGTGAAACCCTAGCCTACTTAGGGTTATTGTTGAAGTCTGAAGAAAATGTTTGATGCTTTGATGATGTCATGTTTGGGGTTTTGGTATGGTTATAAAAACCCTAACTTGTTAGGGTTGATTGATGATGTTTGAAATCCCAAACCTTTGAAGTATTGATAAATTAGGGTTTGTTGTTGAAACCCTAGATCTTTAAGGTTTGGTAGGGTTTATGAGCAAGACCCTTATTTTAGATAATGTCCTAGGAATGAAACCCTAGGCATATGGTTGTCCATCTAATCAACTATGTTAGATGTCTAAATGTGTTTGTGTGATTGAGTTTGACTAACATATGTTGTTATGATATGCTTGTGGATGATGATGGAATCCTAGATATATGTGTTGACCTAATTGTTGATAACCATAAGTCAGGGTTTGGAACTAAACCCTAGTCGAAGTTTGATACTCTAGGATGATAGTGTTTGTGAATTCTAGGGTTTTGTAACTAAACCTTAGTAGAAGTTCAATTCTCCAATATATGATGAGAGTGTGATAAACTGAGATTTATGAAAGATTGTTGAAATTTGAAATTGACCTGTGATTGGTTTTGATTAATGAAGCTTAATGGCTCATGTATGAAATCTTAGGATGTTGCACCAAATCGTAGTAGAAATCTAACATACGAATTCAGAAAGTTGCATTGTTGAATTATACTTGTTTGAATTGTTTCTATGGTTTGCTATATGTTATAAAAGAATGTCATATCGTTGAAAGATATATTGCGGCCCTAGATATGATGAGATTGATATATTGTCTAAGCTACTGATGTGATTTAGGGTTTGTAAGAAAAACTGAGCAAGAAGTTGAGGTATGTATCTCTTGCTGATTATGAAACTAAGGTTAGGTATCTAGTGTCTAAAGTCTAATGCTTCCATTATTATATGATTATGATATGGCTAACTTCATGCTTTTGATTGTACTTGTTATCTAAGTTTTGCAAGTACATAATCTTCAAGATAATGAAGATGTTTGTAAGTAAAGTTGATAAGCATGAAGAAGAAAGTTATATGAATGATGATGGTCATGATGACTCCAATAAGAAGGATGGAAGCCATGAAAGGTTCTTCGATATTATAGACAAAAGTTGATCTCCCTAAGTTAAGAGGGAGACTGGATAGAAGAAATCTTCCCAAGTTGAGAGGGAGGGCATATTATGGTCATACCTTGAAAGAAGAAATTGGAGAATGCACTTTGAGGTACTGTTGAAAGAAGGAAAGTAGGATTTGGTTGTAGAATATGTTGCTGCATGTGAAGTAGGAAAGGAGGTTGTATGGTTGAGGAAGCTTCTGATAGATTTGTTTGAGAAGCCTCTGGGTCCTACTGTGATAAATTGTGATAATCAAAGCTGCATCAAGATGTCTGAAGATCCCGTGTTTCATGCTAGGACAAATTATATCAACAATAAGTTCTACTACATTAGGAACTTGGTGTAGGAAGGGATCGTGAAGTTACAATGTCTCCTCCTAATAAGAAATTTGAATATCTTAGAAACATTATTGGTTTAGTAGATATTGTTGATCTTGTTGATGATGATAAAAGTTTGGAAGAGATTTGTTGAGGCTTTGTGTGTGAGAGACATTGCCTGGGGGAACATCAGGCCGACACTATGTGTTGATGTCTAGATCCAAAAATAGGGAGGGTGGCATTGGTCAAAGATCTTTGACCTTAGATATGCACCTGGATCTCTGGGTTGATGGTTAGCAAGTAAGCCTGATGGTACCTAGAGAGGCTGAAAGCTTTAGTCCATCTTAGTCCCACCTTGATAGATTTCCCTGGTCAGGAATCTAGTCTGTGGCACTTTGAGTGCCTAAACTGTTGGACGACCTTGGATAGATTGCCCTGGTCACGAATCTAGTCCATGGCATAACGGTGCCTAAACTCTTCATAGTTCATATGTTTCAAGATCTTCCATGTACTTGTATATGTAAGTATGAATACCTCCGTAGTTAAGAGAAAGTGTTGAAGAATGTAACTAAGTTCGGTGTACATAAATTGTATTTGAAATGTATTTATCAAAAGAAAGAAAAATAATTTATTATTATTATTATGACTTATTAAAGCCTGGGTTTCATGCTTGGGTCATCATGTTTTAGGTCAAATTCTCCATTGAGGACTTCTAGGATTTGTTCTGAGTCATTAGAGTCATTGTCCATTTAAAGAGACCTTTCACAGGCTTTTGAATAATGTAAATATAATTACTATTACATTATTCAACCTCACCAGAAGCCTATATATTGGAGCAGTTCAAATTCATTTGGAGCACTCACACTCACTCACTCAAGTTCGATATCCAGAAGAAAGAGTCAGAAAAGTGCAAAGTAGGAAAAGGAGGCTAAAAGGAGGGCCAAGTTGGAGAAGAAGGAAGAAAAGGTCAAGATCGAAATTTTGGGCTATTTATCTATCTCTCGTGAGAATTCCTCTAGGAGATCGAAGTCTCTTTTGTCAAGTCGAAGTTGCTGCTACTACTACTGCTAGTTGTTGGGTCGAAATTGCTGCTGCAAGTTGTTGCTGAAGGGTTATCATCTGCAAGAAGGATGAAGGGGCTGACTTGGTGTGGAGGAAGTCTTTGCCTAGGTCAAAAGTCTTGGATTATCTTAGGAAGAGTTGTTGACCAAGTTTTCCCCAAGATAGGGGTTTTTCCCTGGCTGTCCACCTATATCTGGTGTTTGTGATCTTTGTGCTATTGCTTTGGTAATTGCTTGATGAACTAAAAGATTAAAGAAGAACATAAAGATAAGAAAGTCACAAGTAATTATTTATATAAAGAAAATCTTTCTGCATTTCTGATTTTCTAACAGATGATATGGATGGTGACACGGGGGTCTCAACAAGGTTACTTGGGAGTGGGAGCAGGAGCGGGGAGTGACATTTTCAAAAGCTCTTGGTTTGGGAGTGAATTAGGAGCAAATTTTTATATAATATATACTTTTATATATTTTGATGCATATATTTCAACTTTCAACTTTCACGAAGCATCATATTCATAATTCATTACCAATGAGTTATAATTGCCAACTTCAAGCTTCAAACTTAAATTGTCATATATTGTTTACAAAAAATATCATAATAAATATGAAAGAGTCAACAATTATAAAAAGTTAAAGCTACTAGAAACTAGAAAAGACAAGTAAATCTATTATCTATTGCTACTGCTTGGGCCTCTTGCCGCCTCGAGAAATGTCTAATTTATGAGAAAGCATGTAGAATGATGAATTAGTTATAAAAAGCATAAAAACAAGGATTAAAGTTTAAACCATATAACATCAATCATCTAGTAGTTACAATCTTCATCAACCACAGGCCCACAAGTTACAAGTTTTGATTTATGTAGCATGTAAGGGTGCACATAACCAAAATAGCATCAAGTGCAATCCATCTCTAAACCAAAAATACATCAACAAATAGGCTCTATATTGCCTCTGTCATCCAAAAAAATCATTCTACAACATATACCTACATATCATCAAAATCATTCCTTATCTTGGGATCTTTGCCATTAATATCACCCTCTAAGCATTAACATAGGATAGAAAAAATGTAGCATGTCAAGTCAAGATGTTGTATGAGTGATGGGTACATTTTTAGTAGGGTCATGATAGAGGAGTTCGACAACCAATGTCACTAACATCAAGGTATATAGAGGGATTGGTGCTCTTGACGAGTTCCATACCCTAGTACATGACAAAATCCAATGGAAACAGTGCAATTCCCCCAATCTCGAAATCCTGAAAAACTGATAAGTCTGCTGGATTTTGAGTGAGATCTAAAATTCTACTTTCTCCATATGAAATCCAACGAGGTCGGAACCACTCTCAAACATCCATAGTCATTTCATGGTAATGTTAAAAATTTAAGTAAAAGGATGAAAATGAAAGATAAAAGAAAATGTCACTTTTACTTCAAGAATTTAGCATTACCATTAATTGCATATCAATACTAGGGCCATAGGCTTGATGACTAGGCTGCCCCACTCAAAAATTCTTGTTTCTTTGAAAAAGAATTGCATTTTGGAACGTGTTTGCTTAAAAAATTGTGAAAAAAGCTAGGGTGCGATTTTTTTTAGGGAGCACGCTCTTGGGGTCACTCTCGATCTGCTACCGAAGGGAGCACGATTCGGGAGTGGGTTCGAGGGCAGGGGAGGGGGGAGGCGCTCCCCCACAACCTTGGGTCTCAAAGCCAAATGCCATGGGTTCAAGGATGGTAATGATGATGGAGGTCAACATATTTTGGTGTATAGATGTAGGAGGGAGCAATCGTGGATACATCAACTACCCTGACTTTTGTTATTCCACCCTTCATTATTTCTCTTTTGCCTTTTTATGATTTATCTTTGTATTACTGCTCGGGGCTCTAGGAAATAAGAGCATGTTGTGAGAGATATGCAACAACTATCACCCCCTTAAGGTCGGGTGGTTCATCACCCACGAGGGGATGGGACGTGCATGGGTTCCTTGATGATGTAGAGGTACACATAGGGCCCTAGGAACCAGGATGATGGCCATAATAAGGGGTAGAGCTCATGTTTGGGTTTTTCCCATGTGCTATATTAAATGTCCCGACCATCTTTTGCATTTTATGATATTCTTTTCTATTTTTTCTTGCTTGTGGCCATGATATGCTTTTAACATTATTTTAGCTGAAGCAACCTTCGGGACAAGATTTCCAAGCCCGACCAAACATGTGGACAAGGGGAGGGAGCGTACCAGTGCCTTGTGGGCCTAGTGGTCATGTGGAGCCAGAGAAGGAAGATGATACGATAGGGCTTGTAATGTGCGGAGGAGAGTGAAAAATCAAAATGTGAAATGGGAAAACGGGACCACGCTACCAAAATCGGGGTTTCCCAGGTAGTGCCCTTTTTGAAGCCATAGGCCAATAAGGGAGATCCCATGGGACTAGGATTGAAGATTGACCCCCCATTTAAGGTGAGAGAACAAAACTACAGTCAAAAACCCTTCTTCCAAGTCACCCAATAATCCATTACCAATATGCCCAAGGAAAATAAGCATAAACGCTTAATTTCCCAATGGAAAAACATACCTTTAGGATTGGATTTCCCACCTTCATACATATGCTCTCAACAGATGAGCAAGGGAACATATGACTGGCTCAGGGAGCGGAGAACAAATGGCACAATACATCAGGTACACTCGTGGCTGTCAGAGGCTGCTGGGTGCCGGCTGAAGACAAGATTGGGAAAAAATTTCTCTTATGGGGTCACCCACTTTTGGTGGGGTAACATGGCTTACATGTTTACACAATCGAATTCTCTATATTATGAGTTTTAGCATCCAAATTTGGCATTTTTTCCAGCAGATTTTCATCAAGTCTCACCCCAAGAGTTTCAGATTGAAGATAATACCAGTTCATGCACTAATTCTTGTTGCCTGATTGGTGTAATGGTTTGAACTTACGATTGGGGGGTGACTCCAGACCATATTTGCGTATTTCCCATTATAGGATATATTTTTCATGCTAAGTGTGTATTAGATCCTATTTTGCTTCCTCCTAGCCTTATCTCTTGATGAGTAGTCTGAGAGTAAGTCTAGTTTATGTAGTTTCATCCATGCAGTATCAAATTGTTTTATTGGGATGAATATTGTAATGATAATGAGAACGAATATGGATTAAAGCATTTTCTACCAAGTTCTTGTGTCTTGTATTGTGCTCTATTTCTTAGCATTTATAATAGTGAAATTAGCTTGATATGGTGAATATGCAATCATAATAAGAGGCCCTCAAAGATCCCTGTTGGGTGAATTTTGGAATGATCAGTCATCTAGAATTCAGGTATATTAATTCACTAATTTTGATTTCTCATAAACATCAGTACTGTGATATTTGCAGGGTGGAGAGATAGAATATAATAATCTCCAGGCATTCAACTCTTTTCTTCTATTATAGCTCATTGTAAAGGCTTTCAAAATATGTCTTGAAATTGAATGCTTTCAGGGGACTAATGATGCTGACCTTTCTATGCCCAGTGCTGCAGGGTATCTTGAAGGAGCTGATGCTGATCTTGCATCTTCTATCACTTATTCCATCTTCGACTATCTGAATCAGGTCTGTAAAACTGGACTCCATGAGAAAATTGTTTGCAGTTACCTATTATTAAACTTTTTTACTAGAAAATTTGAATTGGATTGAAAATTTCCTTCAGTTTCCTTTTCCTTTCATCCCAGAATTTTAACTTTGGTTATCAAGCTTCTTCTTCCAAGAAATGGTTAATTTTAATCGTGAATTTGATTTCAACTTGCTCCTGCCTTTTCCGTGAGCAACAAAGTGTGGTTTATTGAAGTGGAATATGGATGCATCTTACATTCTGCTTAAGGGGCTAATTATCACTGAATCTACTCTTGTGTGATAGTAGGCTGACTTTCTAGTTGTATTTCTCCCGTGATTTCTTTGGAGGTTCTCAAATTTACTCCCTTAATTATGTTTGGAATTTTCTTCATTTAACTACAACAGATTTTATGTCCAGAAAAGAATTCTTCTTATAGGTGGAGGAGAACAGAAAATGAAAGTTCAAACACCGAACCATTCATTAACTTTATTTCAAATCCAAACTTCTATGAAATGTATTATTCGTTAAATCTTTGCAACTATATTTATTCTAATGTTTGGGGCGAATGCTATCAATTGGTGGTCAGTTTTCATCTTTTAAATACTCTGTCCAAATGACTATCTGTAGGATGCTAGATGTCTTAAATGATCATTATTGCATTCAGTATACCCTCAATGACTGAAATAAAGTGAAACTAAGAACAATACAGTTCATTCCTATTAAAGGAAAGGATTTATTCAAACTTTTGGGAAACTGCTATAAAGAAAACAAAGATCACAGCACATAAGGGTAACATAATATTGAAATATTAAGCATGCTGGTTGCATTAGCCCTGCTCATCTATCAGGAGAGAGAGTCAGTGTCATTTAGCCAACTGATGGTCTCACTGTTGTAAAAGTTTTTTAATCATTATATAAGATTCATGCCTTGCAACTAATGATGATGAATATAAAATCATTAGTAGATATCCCCAGTTCAAAAACTGTGGCTTCTTCCTGGAGATAATTCACACAATTCAACCGAACAATAAAAGCTTACCTAACCACTATTTAGCTTCCTTAACAAGTTAATGCAATCACTGACCAATCCACAGGTGTACTTATCCTATTATAGGTTACTTAAATAGAATAGAGTTGTACTTAACAAATTTATAGTTATCAATCAGGTTCATAATAGCTCCTCCCTTGACAAAATTCTTCATTGCATCATAGGCAATCCAAGCAGCTTCTCCATGGGATATGTCAGTGCATTTTTTGCATCATTATGTAACTCGCGTTGGCATCTATTCTTTGCTGTTGTATCAAAGTGGTCCTTAGTAATTGACAAAGACATTAGAAAGCTACATTGCAGGAAACGTTGGCCAGAAGGGTGTTTCAGCCCAGAAACAGAAATGAAACACTGAAACACATTTGGTATGGTGGGCCTGAAATGCGTTTCAGGCCATAGGGGACGTGTTTTTCACGAGGCTAGAATGTGCTTTGTATGGCCGTGTTTCTGGCAAAAAAATTGTTTTTTTTTTCTTTTTCACTTTTTTTATTGGCGATTAAAATAATGTGTGGATGTTACTAGATGTCTCTTGCAAGTTATAAAAAGACTCTTGCTTCCCTCATCACACGAATTGAGCAAGTCGTTTCACTTGGAAATGGGCGATTTTAGAAAGGAGAAAAGAGGAAGAGAACAATGGTTTCAGTTAGGGCGATTTCAACATTGAGCAAAGGAGATTTCAACAGCAAGAAAAAGAGATTTCACATGCAGATTCAGAGAGGGGAGTTTCCGGCTACGACGTTCTTAGTTTTTGGCTCAGCTACAACCATCTTTCTCTTGTGTTTTGTGGCATTTTGGAATAGCTTTAGCTACAACAAATTAATTTCAATAAGAAGCATTCATTTTCTTTCTTTTTTTCCCGCTATTTCTTGTATTTTTTGAGGGTTTATGCTTCCAAAAATGTGAAAAGCGTTTTTCTTTACAGATTTGTTTTTTAAACTTTTTCTTGTAGCAATGGCTTCCAACCAAGGTGCAAGTTCAGCCCCCAATTCCAACCAGAGCTCTGACTATTATCCTCTTTGGAGGCATGTTTAGAAGCTTGAAATATGTGTAGGTGGTGGCTCATGGGAATGGCGATGTAATCTTTGCAATAATTCGTATTAGGGCTCCTACCCAAGAGTGAAGGCACATCTTTTGCATGGAGGATAGGGGATTGCAGGGCCCAAAAACAACAGACCTAATGGTGAGGAGGGCATATCAAAGAGAGAAAAATGAGGTTGATGAACTTAAAAGAAGGCATGAAGAGCTTGCTAATGCTACTCAAGCTCCAAACACTGAGCCAAGGATTGTGGTAGAAGCAAGGAAGAGGAAAGTGGCTCAACAACAACAGCTACCACCATCCAAAAATACCAAAGGGGCATTTGCTTCAGTTCAAGAGAGCAAAATTGCTAAATTGGTGAATGTGCAAGCGAGAGGAGGAGTTGATTCGAGAGTGGTTAGGTGCATCTATGTGTGTGGTATCCCATTCAATGTTGTTTGGTCTCTGTACTGGCAAGATATGATAAGGGTAGTTAACAAAGTTCCCATAGGGTACAAGGGGCCCAACTATGAAAAAGTCATAACTCAACTTCTAAAAAATGAGAAGGAGCTTGTGGAGGATATCTTATCACTGATTCGTTCTTCCTGGAGTAGCTTTGGAGTTAGCATAGTCTCAGATCTATGGACAAATACAAGGCATAGGCCATTGTTAAATATCATTGCCACTTCACCAAAAGGACCAATTTTTTTAAAGGCAGAACATTGCTCATGAGAGGTAAAAGATGCACAGTTCATTGCTAATATTTTAATAAAATCTATTGAACAAATAGGACCTATTAGGGTGGTGTACGTTATCACAGGTAATGCACTAGTTTGCAAAGCTGCATGTTTAATTGTTGAGGGGAGGTATGACCACATGTTTTGGATACCCTGCATTGTCCATAATCTAAATTTGATCTTAGAGGAGATCGACAATAAAGTTCCATGGATAAAGGAAATCACAGGGGAAGCTAGGGAGATCGTTAAATTCATCACCAACCACCACCAATCTCAAGCAATAAAGAGTACTCCAAATTGGATTTCTTTCAAGTTAATGAGACAAGATATGCCTCAAACTTCCTAATGTTGCGCTGCCTTATTGAGGTTAAGCAACCATTAGTTTCTATGGTGGTAAGTCAACTTTAGGCTGAGTGGAGATTGACAGATTCAAAGTGGGGATATATGGTGTGTAGATTGTGCCTTGACCCTTGATAAGGAGTGTTGGAGCAAGATAGGTTTCTTGCTAAAGTTCACAACCCCCGCATTTGAGCTTCTTCAAAACGTTGACACAGAGCAACCTTTCTTAGGAGAGGTAGATGATGGAATGGATGCCATGGTTGAAAAAACTATGGAAATCATTTCATAGGAGTCTCCACAACTTTTATTTGTTGATGCTCATTTTGTCGATTTAGTCAAGAAAATCATTGTTGATAGGTGGAACAATTTCAACACTCCATTGCACACTTTAGCACATGCCCTGAACCCAAGATTTTATGATGAAGAGTTTATTGCTCAAAGCAATGGGAAGAGGAAGGCACCCCATAAGGATAGAGAGGTGGCTAATGGGGTAAAAAAAGCCCTTATGAGAATGTTTCTAGCTCATCTACATAGGGAGGTGAAGGAAGAATTTGCTAGTTTTGCTGCAGGAATAGATGATTATTCAGATATATCACCTTTGGAGGAGGGAAGCACCATGAATCCAGTTAGGTGGTGGATTTATCATGGAGCAAATGGTGTACATTTGTGAAACCTTTCCATTTGTGTTCTTTCACAAGTGCCAAGGTCTTCATCAACATAAAGGAATTGGAGCACTTTATTCATCCTGTGAAGCTTTATAGGTTGGGCTCATAAAAGGTAGAGGATCTTGTTTGTGTGCACTCCAACCTTCGCCTTCCATTTCGTAGGGGTTTAGAATATAGCAGTGGTCCTTCTAAAAAATGGGATGTGGATCCAGAAACTCTTGATTTGGAGCTCTCTCTTGCTACCTTGAATATTGAGGGCCTGGAGCCTAGAAGTGGAATTGTCCCATCATCTTCTTTCGCTCCACCATCCATTGTTGAGCATGCTTCTTCTTTTCTTGACGAGGATTATGAGGATGAGGATGAAGATTGAAGACTATTAGTCTTTATTGTTTACTAGATCGAGCTCATGTTTTATTTCTATATGTGTTCATTGCCCACAATTTGATACTTGTTGATGTAGCATTTTGTAATGTTTCAACAGTGAATATCAAATACATGCACGAAGCTACAACAAAAAATATTTTACACATGCAAACAAAAAATCCACACATGCAAATATATATCAGTGAACATAGAATAACAACCATAAATCTGAGCCATTTTATTAATTTTTTAACTGGAACTGAGTACAATGGAGTGGAATGATAGAACCTGGGCTTGCTAATGCAAGCATGCAATACCTAGGTGAAGTTCTAAGCAAACATAAACTGAAATGGCTCAATCTGTCCTAATGCACTACCCAAAAAACTTTGTTGCTACTGCCAGAGGTGAACTGTGATTTATGCCATCAAATTTGCTCCAAAAATTTTGCAAGATTAACTGGAGGCTTCTCTCACCCAATCTACCAAACCTAGAAAATTCTTGGGCTAAGTGCAGCTGACTAGAAAGCCCCAAAATGTACAATTTACTCATAAAATAATGTTGTTTCTACTGCTACTAGAGAAGAAACTGAAATTCTGACCTCAATAATGCCCGAATCGACTTGAAATTACAGCCAGAGACTCCTCCCCTATAACCTAGTAATACCCAGAAAAGGTTTGCCCTAACTCTTGTTACCTGCCCATTTTGTGGGTGATATTTCTAGGAGAATTTTTTTCTCCAAGATGGTCCTCAGTCGGCAGCCAACAATCCCTTGTAGCCACCAACTAGCTCATTGTGCCATTCCTCCGCCACCTGAGCTAGCCATGTAGTCCCTCACCCATCTGCCATGATCGTATGTTTGAAGGTGGGCCTCCTGAAACTAAAGGTATGCCTTGTCATTTGGTAATTGAGTATTATAGTTTGCTTATCATGGACACTTCTGGGCATGGATTAATGGGGGGATTCGGTGAAAAAATTGGCTAGGTCAGTGCTCCTGTCCCCTAGAGCTCTTTAGAATGTTAACCTTGTACCCTAGTCTCGTGGGATCTCTTTTACTGACCCTTGGGCTTTAAGGATGGTATTACATGGGAAACCCCGATTTTGGTTGCGTGGTCCCACTCCCTCATCCATATATATTACTCCCCTTTTACTCATTGCAACCCCATTCATCATTTGTCCCACCTGGGTCGACATTCCTCCACTTGGTCCACATAGTGTTAACTTTCCCCTTCCCCTTGCCCACACCTTGGGTCGGGCCTAGAATGATGTCTCGGAGGTGGATGCAATTGAAAAGAAAACTAAAAGCATAATTGGCCACATTCAACAGGAAAATGTACCACAAAATGCAAAAGATGGTCGGGACAATCACATTTAGCACGTGGGCAAAAGTCAATACATGAGCTCTACCCCATCATCATGGCTATCACCCTAGTTCTTACAGGCCCTAGATGAGCCTCCTTTATCATTTAGGAACCCATGATTGTCCCAACCCCTTGTGGGAAATGAATCTCTCTACCTTAAAGGGGGGTATCCACAGCTGTATCTCACACATGATGCTCTTACCCCTTGAGCTCTGAGCACTTAATCAAAGAAAAATCACAAAAGGCAAAAGACATATAAAGAAGGGTGGAAAAGTCATGGCCGGGGCACCTCACATACCATGATTTCTCCCTCCTATACATTATATATCCAAGTGTGTGCTTCCCTTTTTCTAGCTACCCTTGTACCCCAGCATGTGGCCCAGGGTTGACCCTTTTCATTCCCTACTCCATTCATCTCTTTATCACATGCCACCACCTTTTGAAGTATGTACCTTGGACATACTATCCCCTTTAGAAGTAGAAACCACCTAATAGGATACTTGGTTAACCCTATTTGGGGCTTGGAGACATTAGCACATGCTAAAGCCCATTATGGAAGGGCATGCCATTATGAAGTCTCCACATGTTGTCCATGGTTTTTAAGCTCTTTTACTCGTTTTCCTTGATGACTTGTACTAGAAGGCTAGGGGACGAATTGGATCTTATGCAGGATTGTAGGTGGTCTCCATCTTAGGTTTGGTCTCCCTATACAGGGTCTTGACCCTCCAAAGGGCTACATTGGCACATGTAGGGCATGTGTTGAGAGCCATGAGCCTCCATAACAATAGAAAACACTCCATGTATTCCCAAAGATGTTCAGAGATTGCTCGAGATTCACCTATTAGACAAGGAAGATGCACGTAGTTCACTTTTGCCCAGCCAACCCCACAGTTGTACCATGTAGTTGGCAGATGACCCAGGACTTGTATGTTGATGTGGCATCACTTACATCATCATCTAAGCCCTTACGAATGGTCTACAAGCATATTCAACTTACTTTGAGACCCATGAGGTCACTGATGTGCCCTCACAACCATTGAGAACACCACATGTTTATTATGTGGAGAACAAGGGTCCAACCTCTTGTCCATTACTTTTGGAAGTCCAATTCATCATTTTGGCACTTATGAACTTCATTAGGCTTCGTGGAGAGCCCAACGACATGCATTATTGATCATTCGACCTCTTGAGAGGCTTGTTATTTTGTTTATGAGCTAGTTTGGTGGGCTTGTCACCAAAAGTTAGTTATTTGCACATTATTTTTATTTTAGGGGCTAAAGTAGGCCCAAATAGGTAAATTGAACTAATTGGGAGAATATAAATACAAATGACGAGAGTTCATTTTTCATCATCTTTTGGTTCGGACTTGTATTTCTCTTGAGATTTTCACTATTCCGTCTTGTTGGACGAAATTTTGGAGCATGGATGAATTTTGATGTATGGATTGTCTTTTCTTGCCTTGGAGCTTCATGATTGGGAAGTTTATTGGTGGTTGGATATATTCTCTTACATGTAAGTACAAATTTAATGCTATTATTCTTTTACTTTGTCACATGCATTTATACTGAGATTTTCGCTATACTAGGGCTAGTTGTTGCATGCATTTACTGCGAAATTGTGGAATGATGTTTCTATATAACATATCTCTATGTATGAACCATGTATGTTGAATGAATTCTCCTAGGGATAATTCTATAATCGAATTTACCTTGACAAGCCACTACACCTTGCAAACGAAGTACAAAAGCTTTTAAGGTCAGCCTCCTTTGTCGTAAATGACAAGCGAAGTTGATCTTAGAGCCTCCTTGACCTAGAAACGAAGTCTATCTTCATATTCTTCTTGACTCCAATCTCCCCAAAGGATTAGGCATTGGTGTCCCATAAGGTGATCACTCAAAGAAACATTTTTCTTCACCTCCCCTTCTTTATTCTAGGTCTAGCCACATTAGGGTTCTTGGGGCATCATTTTCCTGACAAATCACCCATAAGAAAAATTCAGTCTCTTGGCCGCTACTGCGCTGGTGGGTCTCCTAGACCTCCTCCAAATTTGAGGAAATTCCGACGGTGGGTTTGTGAGATATCCCAAGCCCTAGCCTCGAGATTGGGTTTCGGCCTAAGTTTCCCTAGGCTAGTTCTGCATAGGGATCATTTTGCACCTTCAACTGAAAATCAATTCTTTGGTCCCCTTCTCCTCCTTGTTTAGGTCAAATCCATCATTGGTTGTTAAACTCCTTTCCCTTGACCTAATCTAGGTCCACCTGGTCTCGTGTGGTCCCATACTTTTGAAAAGTCAACTCTTCAAAAACCATTTGGGAAACCAATTTCAACAAGGATTTTAAGGTTTTGGAGGGTCCTTTACAATTCACACTCCTTAAACCTATCCCTCAAATCCATATCCCCTTCTCCTGGGAAGCCTTGTACCTTGCTTAAGAAGCAAGCAAGTCCAATTCTTGAGCGTCCCCTAGGAAAGGGTCCCCGAGATCACTTCACATCCATCTTAGATGATCTATCCTTTATAAGTGATTCTTTGTATATCAGGTCTCCTTCCATCAGTGAAAGTTCGTAAAGAGTAGGAAGTTATCGTTGTGGTGACAGTGGGCTTTAGCTTCATTGTTGCTCTTGACCTAGGAAGTGCCCCTCTAAGACCCCCTACTAGTTTGAGTGGTAACAACTCCAAGCCAAAATCAAACCCACAATGTAATGCAAACTGCGCAACTAACAAGCAATATGCCCTATTATAAAAATGTACAATTCTAATGTGAAGATTGCTCGAAAAATTCTATGAAAATAGCTATAGGCTCGTCACACCCCAACCAACAAAACCCTGAAATCATTTGGGCTAATTCCAGTTTCCTGCTGACCCGAAATTCCCAAAATAGAGCGAATCTCCCAACTACCCAGTTTTGCGCCCAACAAAAGAGAATTGCCGAGAAATGATAAAAATCTCCTGCAAATGGCTGAGAAATTGTGCACAAATATCCTCCAGCAAATAACTATCACTCCCAACTAAAAAACTCCTGGCAAATACCAACACCAAACACCAACAAAAACTTTGTTCTCCAACCCCTGCATAGGCTCTTTGAGAGAAAATCCAACCTAGCCAAAAGATACAGGAACAAATCTGAAAAATGGTGCCAAACTCCTCTTCTAATCAATAGAAAATCTCTTGCAAATACCCAAATCTCTAATAGAAAGATGCTACTGCAAATAACCTCCGAGATTTGTCTTTTGCGCACAGAAATAACAAATTTTTGTGTGAATTTTCTGCAGCAAACTCCAATGGAAGTCCTGAAATATACTCCCCCAAAGCCTCACTAGGGAGACACTCGAAGTTCTCCAAAGATAGAGGTGGAATTTCCGCTTGGAAATCCCTTGTGCTAAGCAGCACTGGTTTTCTTGGCTGAACAACTCAAGAGAATTCAAGTTTAGATGTCAGATAGAAAATGATAAGATAGAATGATTTGCAATTGAGTTCCTCCTCCGTTTACAATTCTTCATGGAGCCTCCTAGCTTCTAAATCCCCCCTTTTTCCTTATTATTTTATTGGTGGGGGCTATGTTCCACTTTTTACCACCATTTGAATAAAATAATAATTTGTCGCCATTCCAATAAAATAATAACTTTTTTCCATTCTCCAATAAAATATTACTTTTCTGCCATTCTCCATTAAAATAATAATTTTGGCTTTTTTCCCACAAAATAATATTTTCTCCTTTTTATTTAATATCTCTAAAATTGGCAAAACTTCTTAGTTAATTTTTCCCTCCTAAAAATTGGGGACATGACACATTGTACTTGTAGCCTCATATACAAAGGTTGATTTTGGATATATATTTATACTAAACCTCGTTTATCAAGGTTGTTTTTGGGTATTACTACTTTCATTATGTGATCATTCATGAGTAAATGTGATGTTAGTATTTTTAATCATCATGTATAGTTGATAGACTTATAGTTTATGCAATAACATTGGACAATGCAACCATAATGTAATAATGTATCATGTATGATTTATGACTACACATAACATTTCTTAAATCTCCATATATATATATATATATCATGTTTCCCCGTTCCAAAATTTGGGGGTGTCACGTTTCGTGTAACGAACAAGGTTTTTATACGCAGCAGAGAAAGCTTCAAAATACTTCGAAGACAAAGACATCCATTGTAGGACAGTAATTTTATATTGTATAATGTATAAAAGAATTGATGTTATATGAGATCATTACAAATAAGAATGAGGGTCTGCTTATATACCCTAGGTACATGCTCTTTCATGAATGGTCATGTCTCTAAAACATGCTTCTTCATTATTAACTAACTAACTATTAGTTAATTAATTATTGTTTATTATTATTTATTTCTATTTCTATTTATATTTATTATTTTTATATGAATTATATTCATAACATTTCCTTCATCTTCAAAAAGCTTTGTCCTCAAAGCTTACTGATGAAAAGCCTTGATCTCTTTTTTCGGCTCATCGCGGAACTGTCATCTTCGTTGTTTCAAGCAATGTTTTAAAACTCCGACTCAGGTTCGGAAATGACCGAGGGTCAGCTCTGGCTCCGACTCTGACTTGGTATCGACTCGACCGATTTGATTTCAATGACTCGGTCGTTGTAAACAATACATTAAATATTATTTTTTTTTTATGAAAAAACATAATTTTAAAGATTTTCATCCATGTTTCCAAACACAGAGTATTAGAATATAGAGAGGATACAACATATGATCAAAGTAGGCTCATGAATATATCCATTATATCAAAATGGCACCCAGTGCACTGTCCAGTACATACATGATATAGAGATCAAAACAAAAACACAACCAAGGAGGCTCTAAATGGCCTCTAGAACAAAAGTAAACTGTAAAACATCACTAGTCATCGGTACTACTAGCTATTGCTAGAGAAGCCAACATCATTTGGCTCAGACTCTGAATCAGAGTCAGACAGGGAAACCCATGGCTCCCCCTCCTCATCACCATCTCCAATTGCAACTGTAGAAGTAGTAGCACTAGCAGGCGCATATAACAGCCTTGGTGAAAATTCCATGTAATAAAGTTAAAAACAATAACCACAGATGACTGGACTTATTCCAAGTTGAATGTTGGGCAAGACATCCTAGGGGGTGTTCATTTGGTTGTTTATAGATAAGGAAACTATCAAAGGCAATGGCTAAGGCATTAAAAGGCATTTTAGCACAATTATTGATGAAAATAATGGAAATTAGGAGAAAAGGAAGGTGAAAGGTCATGGGTTGCATGTGAGGAGGAAAATGAAAGAAAATAATGGAAAATGAAGAAAATAGAGGCCTCATTCATAAAAAGGCTTTTGAGGATCAGTTGGTAACCTTTTGTCAGTTTAGCTTTGGAGCTCTTCCATTATTCTCTCTCTCTCTCATACTCTTGGATACTTACATTTTTCTTGGAGCACTCTTAGAGTGTGTGGCATACTTGGATTTTTGGAGCAAGAAGGCAAAGGAAGAGCAGGAAATTGCAAGAAGGCATTAGCATCAGCAACTACATCAGATTTGCTTGCAGGTACTGAGTTGCATGTATGATTTCTTCATTAGTTTTGACATGCATGGCATATGCATGTGGTTTCTTAGTTGTGATTTGTCATTGGCATGGAGGATTGCTTGGATCGACAGTGGATTGCCTAGCCTTTCCATTTCCTGGATAGCCATGGTGATTGTGGGTTTACTTCCATTGTTTTGTTTTGGTTGGTTCTCATGTTTCCTTAGCTTGGGTTGATTTATTAGTCCTAGAAGCCTTGGTTGAACAAATGCTCTGGAAGCCTTGTAATAGCTTGGGTTGAGTTACTACTCCTAGAAGCCTTCGTTGGACAAATGCTCTGGAAGCCCTTGGTGGATTGAGTTACTAGTTCTAGAAGCCTTGGTTGGACAAACACTCTGGAAGTCCTATATAAGTTGTGGGTTGGGTTACTAGTTTTGGAAGCCTTGGTTGGACAAACGCTTTGGATGGCTTCGATGGAGACCAATCTGATGATGATTTTAGTGATGTCCGACCGTGAGGTGGAATCATTGTTTGATGGGTTGAGGTGGATGGCCTCTGGAAGCCCTAGATGAGTTTTGATTGATGTGTTCTATGAGATCCCACATTCGTGCTTGGAATATGGCATGGGGGTGAATGCCTGAAGAGAGATTTGGCTTAGTCATTCTATGGTTGGGTGGAACATGCTAGTCCCATCTCCAGTTGGTTCATTGCATTCATTAATGAGAAATCCTTTCCCTTGATTTTCATGTGTAAAGGTATTGATGTATTTGTGGATTTGATGGCTGATATGTTTATTGTATTTTTGTTCTTGTTATGCTAGTTATATGCACATTTTACGACAACAGTTATGCATGGCTCTCAACATATTTTTTACTTGTATGTGAATGGACAATGTGCCTATGACCTAATAGATGATAATGCAACAAATGGCATGTGGGAACAATGGTTCATAACAATTCTTAGATAAGTGTGAGATCCCTAGACTTAACTTTGTTACTGACACCTGTAGATTACATGTAGATGATATGTTTGACGAAATTCCTGTCATGGCTAGTAGGGATCCAGTCAAGGTCTTGAACAAGTATTTGCTTTAGCACTTTCATTTCCATGTTACTTTACTGATTTGAAGAGATGGATCAGTTCTGGGCAGTGTCTTGGGCTCTGAGCCTGAAAAAGTGGCTTAAATCCCAAAGTCGCTGACACATCACTAACAATTTTGGTCCACAGTTGCTGGTAGGCAGGTCTGTGAGAGCAACTTTAGGTTGCTGGTCGCTCCCTTGCCCATAGCATGAGAGCGACTATGGCCCAAGAGACCTAAAACAACAGTGGGACCCAGGGACAGGTTGTCTGAGTGGTTGATTTGTCTTTTGAGGGTTTCGTTCTTGATGTTGGATGTCTGTATGGTGTGTTTTCGTCGATTCCACTTCCTTAATGTGACTTAGGAGGTCGAATCATATCATAGTGGCCTCTCGTAAGATGTTTAACCCAGCTTGCCGGTTGCTAGGGTAGATGTCGGGGATGGTATTACAGAGTGGTATCAGAACAGGGTTCACCCCTCGGACTTGATGGGCTATGTGTTGGTCATGCATGCATGTCAATTGCATGTGTGTCTCTTACACTTATATACTTGCTGCAGTTGCTTGATGTCGGATTAGGGTTATAGTATGGTTATCATGGATAATATGTTATTTATTTCATGAAATGTATTTGAAATGAGTATGTGACTGACTGTGTAGGGATTATATGTTGCTTACATGTTGATTTCATGGTACCTACTTACATCCTTGTATGTTAGGTTACATTTTTGAATATTTTGATGCATCAGTCTTGTAGGTTGATTACAAGAACTGATAGAGTATGTTCGACTACATGCGATTATACATATTTGTAGTTGGTTTGGCATTGCTTATGCATATTGCTGGTTGCATGTGGCAATGTGTACAATAGAGTAATGGTAGTTGTCATGCATGAGGTCATAACATGCATTGTTGATATGGTCTTACATTGATGACTGGGTCTTAGTTAGAATAATGTTTATGTGTTGATACATTTATTGGTGTATGTCTATATGCTGTTATGATTATGTTATACATGTATCATGCTGATTTGGTGATATTGCAGACAAGGTATCCTCCCCAAGCTATACTAAGGTATGTTGGTTTATTGTGATTGGTTTATCTGACATATTATGCCTTGCAGGAGGAAATATCAAATGGATAGCAAGATGGTTGACTATAGAGATTCTCCCTATGAATCCGAAGAGTAGTATGGTGTTGGGAATTCTTCCGACTTTGACAGTGACACTGAGAAGCTAAAGGAAGAGATAAGGAGTTGTAAGGCATATAATGAAAGAATCATATAGTCACATGAAAAGTTAGCAGAGGTGAATGCAATAATACTTCAGAGCTTGTCGGATTTGCAGCGACAAGGACCACTACAGTCAGTCATGAGCAGGAAGATAAAACTAATGGGGCATACAGTAGTAGATCGTATGGTGGTCACTGATCAGAAAGAGAGGACACCATCCAAGATGGTAGATTGTTGGACACTCTGGAGAGGAGAAGGGATAAACACATGAATGATTATAGTTTTGATTCAAATAGGCACTATGATCGTCATTGGTATCATCCTTTTAGGAGGAATGATAGGGGATACTTTCCAGATGAATTTAAGAAAGCGAAGCCACCTACTTTTGATGGAGAGATAAAGAGATCACAGGATGCAGAAGCATGGTTGCTTGGTATGAAGAAATTATTCAGGTTGGATGACTACTCAGAGAACATGAAAGCTAGAGTGACTATCAGTCTTAAAGGTAAAGCAGACATTTGGTGGGAAGACATGAAGAATGTTAGGGACATAAATGAGGAAGATTTGTCTTGGAGTGAGTTTGAGCAACTATTTAAGAAGAAATACTTGTTAGAAAGGTACTTTAATGACAAAGCAAAAGAATTTTATGCACTGAAGATGGGTTCTATGATAGATGATGAGTACACTAGTAAGTTCTTGGAACTGTTGAGGTATGTGCCTTACCTCAAGGAGGAGAAGGCTAAGATTCAGAGATTCATTAGTGGACTACCTGTTGCATTCAAAGACATGATTGAATTCGATGAGCCTAGATCATTGGAGGAGGCCATTCGAAAGCTAAAGCATTGCTATGAACAATCAAAGCGCAAAATTGAGACTAAGCCAGACTGGAGAGGTATTGTAAAGAACAAAGGCAATTGTGATAAAAAGCGAGCAAGGCCACAGGGTACAGATAACAAGGAGAATATTGCACCACCTAAGAGGTTCAATGCATCAGATAAAGAACAGGGACATCGAGCTGAAGAAAAAAAAAATGGAGGTTGGAGGCCCATAGAGTGTTGGACTTGTGGCAAAGACGATCTCAAGAGAGATTGTCCTCAGAATCAGGGTGGTAGACCTTAGATATACAATGCACAGGCGGCGCAGACTGTTGGAGTTGTAGGCTAGAGTGTTCCTCATATCTATGCAACCGTGGATAATGGGCAAGCAGAACACTAGGCATCTATCATTGAGATGGACGGTAAGCTTTGTGATCAAGTTATTTCTATTTTGATTGGCCCTGGATCTAATTATAGCTATGTTAGTCCTAACTTGGTATATAGGTGTGGGTTGTGTTGTCGCACAGATTGTCACGACAATGCTCAGACCAGGGGCTGTTACTCTGATCCCTGATCTCTCCGTTTAAGCCTGTCTCCCGCGGCTAAGGGGGGTAGACCCTATGGGAAAATGATTGACCAACTGCGAAACAGTTGGGTTGGGAGACACAAGGAAACAAGCACTCAATTGATTTGATTAAGTAAATAGACCAGTGCCTTATGGGTTTGATGTTTAAACGATTACTTACTAAATGCTGCAGAAAAGTAAATCGTACACAACAATCATTTATCATCAAATAACTTTGAACAATGCAAGATATCCAGTAAATTCACAATGCTTTTAACGATGATCTGGCAATTTAAAAAAAAAAAACTTCGAAAGATACAACCATGTAAACTTGAACATTAACCAGATATCATATTCCTGTAGCAAATCTTCAGAATGAACATTCATGCATGATAAACATGAATTCCACATCAAAATCTTAATCTCAACAGGAAAAAGTAAAACATGATAAGCGCTTGAGCCAAGACCGAATCTGGCCAAAATATTCCCAAAATATATATATATTTTTCAGATAAAATAAAATTTTAAAACTAAAAATCTAAATTAAAACAAAATTTAAAATTTAATCTAAAGTCTAATAAAAAAAAGAAAATTTTATTGTCTTTTTTATATTTTTTATGATTGATTTTTTTTTTTTTAAACAAAGTCTAAAAAGAAAAATCTAATTTAAATCTAATTAAAACTAAAAAAATCAAAATCTAAAACCCTAAAAAGCTTTCTCTTTTTTTAATTTATTTAAAATGAAGATAAAAAATCAAACCCTAAAAAAAATAAAATAACGCATATACATATTTTAAACAAACTAAAACTAAATTGATACGTAACTAAGCTAAAACTAAAGCTATGTAAACAAAACTAGTCCTATACGAATTTAAAAAGTAACGCATACAAACTGAAACTAAAACATAACTAAACCTAATCGATGCATAACCAAACTAAACAAAATAAAGAAACCGATTTTAATTTTAAACTAAACCTACGCTAACTCAACTATGCCGAAAGCCCACGACCTGTATATCAATAAAAATTGATTTGGTTTAATGTATTTGCAGTTTCACGCTGGTATGGAAGTTCGACGACGGGCATATCAGGTCGATAGAGGCAGAGGGACGCAGCATGCAGGCCAGGAGAGGGTTTATGGATGACGTGAGCGGACTGGCAAAAAAAAAAAAAAAAAACCCACGATATATATATATATATATATAAAATCGAATGCGGTTGAATGTGCTTTGCAGGTGAGCTATGAGGACGACGGCGGGCAGCGGTCATGAATCAAGGGAATAGCTCGGAGGCAGCAACAGTAGGAATGGACGTGGCACACACGCAGGCAATCTTTGGACGGCAGACAAAGGCCCTTAAACCACGTTCTCTCCAGAAAATCGTATTGAAGCTGAGGATTTTTGTTGCAGTTTTTTATGACGTGGATTTGATGAGGCCGTAAGCATGAACCAGATGAGGAGCGGACAGACACAGGCAGAGAGGGGCTGCGTTTTTCTTTGAAAAAATGAATGTGCAGGTTTGGAGCAGATGGAGGCTGCGTGCAACAGTTAAGAAAATGCAGATTGAAGGCCTGTACAACATTGAGGGGTCAACCACAAAAGGAGGCGAGGGATGGTTTGAAACTGTGATAGAAGAGAAATGAAAGAGGAGGGCGGATCAGGAAAAAGATTTCTGACAGCAGAGAGATAAGAGGGCTTTGCAGGGGTGGAGATTGAGTGAGAATGGATTTGCAGGTTGGGTAGCCAGATTGCCAAAAGAAACCACTGAAGATCCACACAAAATCGATATTTGAAACTTTTCTGCTCCAGTATTTGTCTAATAAAAACCCCAAAAAACTTTTCAATCATCAGCACCTGTAACCTGCAAATGGAAAACAAAACCCGGAAGATATATGCAAAAATTTAAAATGAAACCCTGCAAACCGATAAAAAATTTCAAAATTATAGCTCTACAAAGCCAGATTTGTCAGTTACATCAAATAATTTTCAGAAAACTTCAGATTGCTAATGAAATGCTTTAGAAATCTCTCATGCAAATAATAAAACAAACTAAATGATTAACTCAGGATCAAAACTAGCTGGGCTCTGCAAAAAGTGCTTGCGGGAGTTGGCTGGTTCAGCCGAGAACTTCCCCAAACACCCACTGATCTTCTTCAACAAGATTTTCCTGCACAGCTCACTTTAACCATCAATAAAGAGAGAAAAAATAGTACTAGATCTCCAATGCAATAGAGGTACCTGCCATTACTTCAGAAACCCTAATACCATTCAAACCCTAGCATGTGAACAAGATACCTATGCTCAACAATACTCTTCATTAAGCTGTTATTAATGGCTGAAAATTAAAATATGCAGAAAACAAAATAGCTCACAGCACTTCAAGAGAGTAACACCATCAAGATTTCGACCCCAAAGTCTTTTTTTATTAGCACCTGAAAATATTTACAAGAGAGCTTCTTCAACACAAAACTCAGATCGAATATCTGATCTCAAATGACCCCTAGCACCCTATTTAAAGGAAAAATCCCAACGGATAGTTTGAGTGATCCACGTCAAAATGAACTCTACCGTCGATGAGGATCAAGATATCTCTTAATCTCATCCGTCGAATTTTTTAATGCATTAAAAAGTTGAAATTCTCAAAATATTATTATTTTGTTTTTTTTTCAAGTTTTTATTCTATTTTATTGTTTTTATTTATTATTTTATTTTTTAATTTTTTATTATTTATTTTTAATTTTTATTATTTTTATTATTTTTTTATTTTTTATTATTATTTTATTATGGATCCTCAAACTCAGCATTTGGAAAAATTTCCCTAGGACCTAGGACTTAAGACCCATGAGGGGATTAAAATATTTCCTAACCCTCAAGACACTTTACATCATGACTTTTACAATTTTACATCTCAAGGGGGAAAAAAGCCCTTTGACATAGACCCTCATAGACCACCCAGTCCTGCGACCAAGCATAATCTAGCAGATTAACACACTAGGATTCTCCTAAGACTCTAATGACAAAATTCATTCCGGCTTTGGGGTCAGGTTGAAGGAAAACTCTGCCGATCATGGATCGCTGAGACGAAAAACCTTCCGGAATGCAGATTATCGCTAGAAAATTAGGTCCCCCTGTGACCTAGGCAATTTACATACATGACTCAACTCTGCTAAGATTATTTACAATTCAAAATGTAGACTGGGTTTACAACTTAATATGATCAAGGTCGACGATGACTGTCGAATGGCACGGGCATGTCGATCAAGCGCTATCCCTTTTTGCGAAGAAAAGGGGGTGTACTGCTATGGGTAGTTGAAATGCAGCGGTCAACATCTGGCTCTACTTGGGGACACGTTGCTACAGTGTAGGAATGTGAGAATCCAGAATCTGCACCCACGCAACACAGCAGAAATAAGTAGCGTCCATTCAAAAATCATCATATAACATTTAAGCACAATGAAAAGATAAAAGCTCTTCATTTATTAACTATCTAGTAACATGAAAAGTAAATCTAATCCTAAAACAGAAACAAAATGCTGAAATGACAAAGAGTAAGGTTAGAAATACAGGGGATGCCCCATGGCATCAGATGTGTTCAATATAGTGTATACTGAGCATTTGCCTGCTTGTCGGATGTGCCATGTCCAATTCTACATATGGTAGGACTTTTTCCTATCCGAAAATCAAGCTGCTCGCGGCCGTCTGATGCATCAAATCTTCTTCTCATTTTCTTCCTCTTGCGCTTTTTCTTCCTGGTAGTCTGTATTACTGATGATGTGGAACTTTCTGTTTCAACGTTGTTAGATGAAGTATGTAAGATATGTGTGACATGTCTTTCTTCATCTTGCATCTGATCTTTATCGTTTTTAATTTTATCTGGATCACCTTCAATTAACCACCTTTCAATCCAACCAATGACCTCCTCATAATAAGATGGAACTTGTTGCAGCAAATGAGAAGGTTGCTGATCTATTGATATTTCCTGGTTTCTTTCATCCTTAATCCACTGTTGAAACTTATGTACCTGTATTGTAATGGCATTTATCTGGCTAGAGTGTTCAACTTTCATAGCACTGATTTTCCTGGCATGATCTTCCTCCATGGTCAATACCTTTTTCTGAAGACATATCTGATTAGCTTCCATATCTTTTATTACTTTATCGTCTTTTTCCTTTATGGTCATCAAGCAATGCTGCATAGAGTTTATCTCTTCCTTATGATTTGCTTGCATGGCAGCCAACTGGTTATTATGATCGAACGTCATGATAGTCATTTCTTCATCCATAGTTAATAACTTGTTTTGCATAGAATTAATTTCCCTATCATGATTAGCTTTCATGGTCGTCATATTTTCCTCTAAGCCTGATAACTTACTTTGCATAAAACTAATTTCTGTGTCATGATTAATCTTCATGGCCTCAATTTCCTTAGCATGTTGATTTTGCATGATCTCCATCTCCCTATTACGTTTTTCGAGGTGGGCACATAAAGTTCTCACATCATTGACGTAATTAGTTTGGTTTATCTCCATATTTTTTACCAGCAACATTAGTTCTTGTATAATTTGCTTTTGATCTTCCTTTTCATTGTCATTTGTCCCTGCTTTTTCACTATCATGAATCTGATCTGCAATGGTATAGGTGGATTGCACATTCTGATATGAAGAATTGTCCTAGAATCTTTCACCGACAGCTGGACCTTTTATAAGATTACTTTCATTATGTTGCACAATTTTAGGGGCACAAGGCAAGGTATCTGGATAACCATATCTATCTTTAGAAGCATTGACAATGTCTTGTAAAGAAGTGAAAGAATCTTCAGGACAATTATTAAACCAATTCAAAGCATCACCCTCTAAAGAAAAGACAAAAAGACGCATTTTAACATCTTCATGATTATACTGAGGGAGTCTACAATATATGATCATTATACGGGTAAACAAGCCTAGATGCCTTTTTACAACGACTGAATCACCACTTGAGAACAAAGGTAATTTAGAAATGGCTACTTCCGGAATATCGTGGAGATCATCAGTAAAATGACATTGTTTAAACGAATAATCCATGATGAATAATGAGGGACCAAATGGATGAGAGATTTCTGCTCAAGAAAATCAATAGATGAAGGAAGTGGAGTCGCCACTTGAACAATGGATCTAATTCTAGGATCCAAAAAGAAACAAACAAGCTGATATGAGAGAGGCTTCTTTGTCTGGGAAAAATAAATGAAAAGAAATGGAGTCGCCACCCAGACAAGAAATGAACTGAAGAGTAGGTATCGATATGACGAAAGATAAGATCCAAATGATGCCAAAAAATGTTGGCGTTGCTAGCTCAAACGAATGATAGAAAGATGAACGATGAATGATAAAAAGTCATTGAAACACCGAGAATAAAGTATCCCCGGCAATGACGCCAAAAAATGTTGTCGCACAGATTGTCACGACAATGCTCAGACCAGGGGCTGTCACTCTAATCCCCGATCTCTCCGTTTAAGCCTGTCTTCCGCGACTAAGGGGGGTAGACCCTATGGGAAAATGATTGACCAACTGTGAAACAGTTGGGTTGGGAGACACGAGGAAACAAGCACTCAATTGATTTGATTAAGTAAATACACCAGTGCCTTATGGGTTTGATGTTTAAACGATTACTTACTAAATGCTGCAGAAAAGTAAACCGTACACAACAATCATTTATCATCGAATAACTTTGAACAATGCAAGATATCCAGTAAATTCACAATGCTTTTAACGATGATCTAGCAATTTAAAAAAAATAAACTTCGAAAGATACAACCATGTAAACTTGAACATTAACCAGATATCATATCCCTGTAGCAAATCTTCAGAATGAACATTCATGCATGATAAACATCAATTCCACATCAAAATTTTAATCTCAACAGGAAAAAGTAAAACATGGTAGGCGCTTGAGCCAAGACCGAATCTGGCCAAAATATTCCCAATATATATATATATTTTTTATGGTTTTTCAGATAAAATAAAATTTTAAAACTAAAAATCTAAATTAAAACAAAATTTAAAATTTAATCTAAAGTCTAATAAAAAAAAGAAAATTTTATTGTCTTTTTTATATTTTTTATGATTTTTATTTTTTTTTTAAACAAAGTCTAAAAAGAAAAATCTAATTTAAATCTAATTAAAACTAAAAAAATCTAAATCTAAAACCCTAAAAAGCTTTCTCTTTTTTTAATTTATTTAAAATGAAGATAAAAAATCAAACCCTAAAAAAAAAAAAAAATAACGCATATACATATTTTAAACAAACTAAAACTAAAATGATACGTAACTAAGCTAAAACTAAAGCTATGTAAACAAAACTAGTCCTATACGAATTTAAAAAGTAACGCATACAAACTGAAACTAAAACATAACTAAACCTAATCGATGCATAACCAAACTAAACAAAATAAAGAAACCGATTTTAATTTTAAACTAAACCTACGCTAACTCAACTATGCCGAAAGCCCACGACCTGTATATCAATAAAATCGATTTGGTTTAATGTATTTTGCAGTTTCACGCGGGTATGGAAGTTCGACGGCGGGCATATCAGGTCGATAGAGGCAAAGGGATGCAGCACGCAGGCCAGGAGAGGGTTTATGGATGACGTGAGCGGACTGGCAAAAAAAAAAAAACCCACGATATATATATAAAATCGAATGCGGTTGAATGTGCTTTGCAGGTGAGCTATGAGGACAACGGTGGGCAACGATCATGAATCAAGGGAATAGCTCGGAGGCAGCAACAGTAGGAATGGACGCGGCACACACGCAGGCAATCTTTGGACGGCAGACAAAGGCCCTTAAACCACGTTCTCTCCAGAAAATCGTATTGAAGCTGAGGATTTTTGTTGCAGTTTTTTATGACGTGGATTTGATGAGGCCGCAAGCATGAACCAGATGAGGAGCGGACAGACACAGGCAGAGAGGGGATGCGTTTTTCTTTGAAAAAATGAATGTGCAGGTTTGGAGCAGATGGAGGCCGCGTGCAATAGTTAAGAAAATGCAGATTGAAGGCCTGTACAACACTGAGGGATCAACCACAAAAGGAGGTGAGGGATGGTTTGAAACTGTGATAGAAGAGAAATGAAAGAGGAGGGTGGATCAGGAAAAAGATTTCTGACAGTAGAGAGATAATAGGGCTTTGCAGGGGTGGAGATTGAGTGAGAATGGATTTGCAGGTTGGGCAGCCAGATAAAAGAAACCACTGAAGATCCACACAAAATCGATATTTGAAACTTTTCTGCTCCAATATTTGTCTAATAAAAACCCCAAAAAACTTTTCAATCATCAGCACCTGTAACCTGCAAATGGAAAACAAAACCCGGAAGATATATGCAAAAATTTAAAATGAAACCCTGCAAACCGATAAAAAATTTCAAAATTATAGCTCTACAAAGCCAGATTTGTCAGTTACATCAAATAATTTTCAGAAAACTTCAGATTGCTAATGAAATGCTTTAGAAATCTCTCATGCAAATAATAAAACAAACTAAATGATTAACTCAGGATCAAAACTAGCTGGGCTCTGCAAAAAGTGCTTGCGGGAGTTGGCTGGTTCAGCCGAGAACTTCCCCAAACACCCACTGATCTTCTTCAACAAGATTTTCCTGCACAGCTCACTTTAACCATCAATAAAGAGAGAAAAAATAGTACTAGATCTCCAATGCAATAGAGGTACCTGCCATTACTTCAGAAACCCTAATACCATTCAAACCCTAGCATGTGAACAAGAGACCTATGCTCAACAATACTCTTCATTAAGTTGTTATTAATGGCTGAAAATTAAAATATGCAGAAAACAAAATAGCTCACAGCACTTCAAGAGAGTAACACCATCAAGATTTTGACCCCAAAGTCTTTCTTTATTAGCACCAGAAAATATTTACAAGAGAGCTTCTTCAGCACAAAACTCAGATCCAATATCTAATTTCAAATGACCCATCACCCTATTTAAAGGAAAAATCCCAACGGCTAGTTTGAGTGATCCACGTTAAAACGATCTCGACTGTCGATGAGGATCAAGATATCTCTTAATCTCATCCGTCGAATTTTTTAATGCATTAAAAAGTTGAAATTCTCAAAATATTATTATTTTATTATTTTTTTTTAAAGTTTTTATTCTATTTTATTATTTATTATTTATTATTTTTTATTTTTATTATTTTATTTCTATTTTTTATTATTTTATTATTTATTTTATTATTTTATTATTTTTTAAATTTTTTATTATTATTTTATTATGGATCCTCAAACTCAGCCTTTGGAAAAATTTCTCTAGGACCTAGGACTTAAAAGTTAAGACCCATGAGGGTATTAAAATATTTCCTAACCCTCAAGACACTTTACATCATGACTTTTACAATTCTACATCTCAAGGGGGAAAAAGCCCTTTGACATAGACCCTCATAGACCACCCAGCCCTGCGACCAAACATAATCTAGCAGATTAACACACTAGGATTCTCCTAAGACTCTAATGACAAAATTCATTCCGGCTTTGGGGTTAGGTTGAAGGAAAACTCTGTTGATCATGGATCGGTGAGACGAAAAACCTTCCGGAATGCAGATTATCACTAGAAAATTAGGTCCACCTAGGCAATTTACGTACATGACTCAACTCTGCTAAGATTATTTACATTTCAAAATGCAGACTGGGTTTACAACTTAATATGATCAAGGTCGACGATGACTGTCGAATGGCACGGGCATGTCGATCAAGCGCTCTCCCTTTTTGTGAAGAAAAGGGGGTGTACTGCTATGGGTAGTTGACACGCAGTGGTCAACAGGTTGAATAAGGAGTTGCATGCAGAGTCTTGGTTAGTTCAGTTGGCTACTGGTATGAAGAAGCGAGTTCATAATTGGGTAAGAGCTTGCGCATTTGAATTAAATGGTATGCCTACCGCAACACATTTGAATGTTTTACCGTTGGGTTCATATAGTATGTTATTGGGCATGGAATGGTTTTATCTACATAGAACCAAGGTTGACTGCTATGACAAAGCTATTGAGTGTGTTGATGACAATGGAGAACCAAGAGTCTTGCAGGGTAAGAAGAAAGCCACATAAGTTACATGTTGATTTGGGGTAGCATCAAACGTGCTCTAGGCCTCAAATTTGGCAGGGAGACTTGGGCGCATGTATTCCAAAGAACCCAGAAAGCATTTTGGGAAATTCCATTCAAAAACATTTTATTAAAATAATTAATATTTTTTAATGGGCTCCTAAGTCTAAATTTAGGAAATTAAAAATATTAATGGGTATTAATCTAATTGTAGGTGTAACTTCTAGAAGAAGAGAAGGATCAAGCTAAAATTATCTTAGCCATTGATTAGCTTTTAATTTGGGTTGTTGTATGTCAACGAGAAAATTATTTAAGCAAGCTTGAGGGTCATTTGGAAAACACACCGAGAGAGATCAAGAAGATCGAATTTCTCAGAGAGGGCAGTGTAGCAGTTGCTAGAGGAGTGATCGAAGAGATCCCTTGCAGTGAGGGGTTGTGAGTATCCAGAAGAAGGAAGTTTTTCTCGGCCAGAGAGTACGAAGTAGAGAGGGCAGAATGATGTCTAGAGAGAGGGAGACGCTGGCGCACGCAGAGTTGACGCAGTGGCAGTGTAGGCCTTAGAGGGAGATCGATTTCCCGCTGAGGAAATAGAGTTTCAGAAGTTGGGAGCTGGGGTGTGAGACTGGGACACAGAGATCCGGATTTTCTAGCCAGCAGAGGGTCCGAAGAAGGAGCAGCGTGATACCCAATAGGGGTGACGCAAGGACTGTGTGAGGCTTATGCAGTTCTGTGCAGAGGCGACATAGAGGGTACGCAGAGGCTCCAGTTCAACGTGATCAGACTCAGATTCTCCCAGTGATAGGGTGAGAGCACTTCACCATTCATTTTGTCCAGTTTCTCTCTGTATCGGATTGCTAGTTGAGCATCCAAGAATTGTACTTAGATTCACTACTGCATAATAATAAAACCCTAAGATATGCTGCACCAGTTTTCCTACTGTTGACTGCTGGAGTAGCACCTGACGATTATTTGACGACTCCATGCCCAAGGATCATCCCAAAGACACTTGTACCATCAGAGATGTCATCAGTCAACAGAGTTTTTTAACTCTCCTTCTATCTTCTCATCATATTTCTTCTCTATACCCAGATTCCACACCCTACGGGGAATTGTAATAAGTGATGCTAGTATGATGTCCTTGAATTTGTAACAGGCCTAGGATGTGGGACTCGATCAGCAAACGAGTACACCTTGGAGTGTTTTTTTTATCCGGTGAATTATCCCTTTCGTTTCCTTTCTTTTTCAGAGGGGGATAATTCTCTGGATTTTTTCACTCGTGCACACCCCAAAGCCGAGGTGACGGTTTGAAGATTGAGCCCCTGACACATCTTAGTGTCTAGGGTCGATGTATATTACCATACTAGATCACACGTAAAGTTTTGTGGAATTTGGCTAAGTCTAGGTAGGATTTTTTAATAGTTAAAAATTTCCCGCAAAACGGGATTTTTTAATTATTTTTTGTGTAAAGGCATAAATAAGTGGCCTTAGGAGATGTCTGGGGCGTATGACCAGTCAAAATTCATCCTCAGAGGCCCAGCATTCTCCTAGAGCCTACTTTGGGGGTCAAAAAATGACTCAGAGTCCCTCAAAAGGCGATTTTTCCAGTGACAGTGGCAAAAATGAAGAAAAAATTCAAAAAAATGAATAATTGGAAAAATTTTAAAAATTTTCCAAAGTCAGAATAAGTCAAATTTTGACATGGAGATTAAGCAGATGATCAAAGGTGACGTGGCAAGCAATGTGGGGCCCACATCAAGTCAAAATTTCAGAAAGTCAAAGTCAAAGTTAAAGTCAAAGTCAACGTTGAAGTCATGAGGCAAATGGAATTTCAAAACTTTGATTTAAATTTTTGACTTTGGAAATATTTTAAAGCTAAAGTCAAAGTGGGACCCCCACCTCACCATAGCTCAGCACAAAATTAAAAGGCAGTCTGTACGATTTCCGTACGTCCGTACGGCAGCTCTTCAACGCAGATTCACTCAGGCAACCAAAATACGTTGATATGATTTTTGCCAGCAGCAGCCTTACGTTGGGCAGTCAAAGCTCCACGTGAGCTGGACGCCACCTCAGCACAAAGAAAAAGTCTGTACGTTGAAAAGTCCGTACGCTGTCCATCAGCAAATCTGCCGTACGCAGGACATTCAAACAGTCAACGCAGGTCAGCATATTAAATCAGGCAGTTTAGCATATATTCCAGCTAGTTATGTGGGCCCAGCAAAGTAATAAGCATATTCCAGCAGTTACATGAGTTAACAAATGTTGAACAGCAGTTACGTGGGACAACACAACAGCTAACGGAGGTCCAAACGCTGGCCCAGCACATGCATTTAACGTGGGCAGTTATGTGGCAGTCCATTTACACAGGCAGCCAGTTAACACAAAGTTTATGACCAGCAGTTAAGGTAAGTTGTAAACAGCAGTTTACAGGCAGTTAGATCAGCATTTAACTCAGCATATCTCAGGCAGTCATCTCCAGTTCAAAGGCAGCCACATGTTTATCCTAGAGCAGTTATCTTCACATTGGGATTGTCATCAAGCCACTTGTCATGTCATTTCTTCATTGGGATCTTCACCTTATTGCCATTTGTCATTGGGAATTTGCCTTGGGATTGTCTCCCATTTTCCTATTTATATGAGCCTTGGGCTCTTATTGTAAATCATAGAACGAGCTATTGGGCTGGCGGAGACTCTGCCGGATTGTGTATTCAGCATTCTTATTAATAATAAAAGTCTTTGGGGTTAGCAGCTTCTCGTGTGGTGCATGTCTTGGTATATGAGGTATACTTGTATCGTTTAATGTTCATGTGATTTTCATTTTGCTTTCTAGTTGTTTTTCATTTTCCCTGAAGGCACTATTGTCTAGGGAGAAGAGATCTGCAGCTATCTCAGATCTCTTCTGGGCTTGGTATATCTTGTACGCTTGTTGTAGCTTGTCCATTCTCGGTTGAATGACAAGCTCAACTTGGTCTCTATATGCCAAGTTCCTTTTTGCACTAACAATTCGTTTGCAAGTGTTTTCTGTGTTCTCAAGCGACAGGTTTGCCAGCTCTGTTGGAGGGCGAGGACTTCTTCGACGGGAATAGTCACCTACCAGGATACTAGGGATCCCACATGCTGTTCAAGCCATCAAGCTCTTAAGACACCAAAAAAAGGATTTACGCAAGAGGGAAGTACCCTGATCTCTTAGTTTCGTTTCTATTTTGAAAGTCAAAGCAAATTTTCCCTTTTCATTTAAAAGCATTCGTTTCCATTTTGAGCATAAAAAGAAGTACAAACAAAAAAATATTTTCCTTTCCGAAATAACAACGTTCTAAGGCACTGGTCATTTGTGTGGTACATGTTCATCGTATGGTTAATGGCTATTGTTTATATTTCGTTTTGATTTTAGATCTCAGATTGACAATCTTATTTAATTCAAATAATCCTCCTAGAACTTTTCATCTTAGCTTTAAGTTTAACTTTCCATTTAGGGACCACCCCCCTTAGCTAGCCTAGGAGATAGCTAAAACGGAGAGAGTTGGGAACAGTGTGACAGCCCCTTCTCTGAGTTCCCTGCCACCAACCACACCTTGTG